>JAHBCN010001234.1:0-125818 GCA_019359885.1 Listronotus oregonensis | reverse complement strand
TTGCCCGGTAAGGGAACCAATTCGTCCGCCCGCTTATAAGTGAATTTATGAAGATAGCGGCATTCTAGCGGTAAAAGCGGCAGCTGAAAAAAAGGGGATTTTTGGACCCCCCATTATCCCCGAAAACTATCGTTTTTTTGGGAAAAAATTATGGGGACCATTTTTGTGATTACAAAGGGGTCTTTTTTTTTTTGCCTAAAAAAAATTCTTCAATCCTATTTTTTGGCAGGTATTAGGGGGAAACCCCTTTTTTTCGGGTCTCGGGGGGCCCTTTTTTCGGCCCTTCCCCCCTGTTAATGTTGATAAACTGTTTTTTTTTCAAAAAGCACCCCCCGGCCCAAAATTGCGCCACAAGGGAAAAACTGTACAGATTTATTTACAGTTTTGTCCCATCATTTATGGACTACTTAGAAAACCAATAATCCATAGTCTGTTATTTTTTTTGGAAAATAATATTTAATATATTTATTTTTTTAGTTTAAAATATTCAGAGTTCCTTTTAAAAAAAATGAGGTTGGGTCCGATAACTTTTGCCCCAGCTGCCACTGTATTTTTTTTTGGGACCGTTTTATAAGATATGGGACGACCCGAAGAATCTGCGTTTTTTTTATAAATGAAGAATGTTTATCTTCAAAAAACAACTAAATCTATTTTAGACTTGATTAAAACCTTTTAAATTAATTATAAAAAAACACAAAATAAAAAAAAATAAAATTATATTTAAAAATTTAAACAAACCATTAAAGCATCCAGGTATATTTTTTTGTATCATATAAAAAAATGTTTTTTTTGTTTAAAATTTTGGGGTTCCTAATTAGCTGGAAAAAGAAATATTTAAACAAACATTTCACTACAAAAAAATTCAACGATACATTTTTTAATTTTAAAATTTAAAGTTTGCTCAAATATTCCTGCCCCCCCGTTAAAAATACTGTAAAAATTTAAAAATTGAGCGTCATTTTTCATATTTTCTCTATGACTTCATACAAAATGAAGGTTACATTTAAATAAAATTACTGTTTAATAAATATTTCAACAACTTTTCAAATAAACTATATAAATTTGGTATTTTTTCATCTCATTAAATATATTCTATTTTAGGATAGGAAAAAAGGATTTATCTTTTCAGTTGGGTTTAAAACAGGTCCCAAACATGTTTTTAAAATTTTAAAAAATTTAAAACAATTCTGTTTAAACTTTTTTAGGTCTAAAAAATTCTACAGACATATGAGACTTAAAATACAGGTTGCTGATCATGGTGAACCTGCATATAAGAAACCTCATATAAACTGTTTATAACAATAAGAATCTGAGTTTAAGACATGTTTTAGAAATATAAATAGTTTAAGTTCAATACACTTATTCATTCAAAAACAAAAAAAATATGGACAATTTTACTGGAATTTACATCGGTTTTTAAATTAAAAAAAAAAGTTTTTTTTTTTTTTTTAACTTTTTAAAGAAATATCATCCTGAAATAGAACTAAAAATCTTAATATTTTATTTTCTTTTTATTAGTCTTAACAGAATTTAAAAAAATCCTGAAATAATTTTATATCTGAATGGACCTGTAAAAAGACTGATAAACAAACAATGAAATAAATGTTTCAGTCAGGTAGATAGAATAAAAACAATCCTAGATATACCTAATAAACATTTACAAATGTCAAAAATTTAAAAAAAAAAACGGGTCTTTAAAATTTTTTAAATATCCTTTTTTTAAAAACTTAGGGGTTTTAAAAAAGATTTCATTATGTCTCTTGGAAAAATATTTTTCACTTTTTCCCTTTATTATTTGTGTAATATATAAATGGCTGTTATAAAAAACCCCGAGTTAAAAAATCTTAACAATGAATAAAAATAGTTTAAAATAATATGAAAGAAACTTTGTTCTGGAAAACCAAAAAAAGTACAAAATTTAAAATCATTTTCCTGTATAGAAGGAAAATACATAAATAAAATAAATATTATTACATTTAAAATCATCCAAATGGCTTATTCCAAAAATGATAAAGGACGGAATATCTAACCTTCCCAGAATTTCTCTGTAACAAAAAAATCAACACAACACGACACTGACACAAGATTATATCAAACAACGGTGAAGATTTACCTGAACTTCTTAGAATCCTTAAGTCACTGCTTTGTAAAAATTTAATTATTTTAATGCAATATTTTAATTGAAAAATAAAATAGTTTTTCTCCAGGGGGTAAATAACATTACTTTGGGTATATTTTTTTGTCTTTTAGAGAGGTTCAGCAGATGTAAAATCTAGAAAAATCCATTCTAGTTACTTACTATCCTCGTCACTTTCGAAAGCTTCGGTCTCTGCTATCAACACTGTCAGCAGCACTATATGTATGGTCTTGACTTGGAGAAGTCAGACAACCTTTAAAAAAAAGTAAACCCACAATTAAAACCACAATACCAAAGATGAGACCTTTAAAACAATTTCAATATATTTACCAATAAAACGAGATAAAACATGGTTAAAAAAGTTTTGTTACCATCCCTTATGTTTTGTTTACAATAACCCAACAGCCAACCCTTTGTAAACAAGTGCATTTTTTATTTTGTTAAAAAATTTTGATGAAGTAGTGATCGGCAAAGATTAGATTTTTTGAAGTGAATCTGATTTTGATAGTATTACTATTTTCTTTTTGAAAACTTAGTAATTAAATAAAAAATGTTAATAATTTTTAAAAAAAATTAGTAATTAGCCAATATTTTTTAAATTAGTAGAATGAAAGAAAATACTCTATATTTTTTTAATACATAATAGCGAAAAAATTTTAAATTTTTTTTTTTAAATTAGTAATTTATGAAAATATATTACTAATTTTTTGAAAAATTAGTAATTAGCCGAAAATATTACTTAGTTTTTTTTGCAAAATGACAAATATTATTAGTTTACATTGATTTCCCAGACAAAATAAAATCCATTTCAATCTGTAAATCTCATTATGTCTACAAGAAATGGTAAACTGTTCTTAATTACTGCAGCCTTCATTTTGCCCTTTCTACCTTAACTTATCATAGCAATTAGAATCAGCAGTGGCAGTAACCGATTTTTCGTTAACGATTTTGATAATATTACTAATTTTTTGAAAAATAGTAATTACCAAAAAGAAGAACTTTTCAAAAATTTGTAACATATTTTTGCTAATTACTAATTTAAAAAATAATAAAAATATTTTTTCGCTAATTGCTATTTTTTGTATAAAAATGATTAATGATTTTTCGCAATTCCTAATTTTTTCAAAAAATTAGTAATAAAATAGAATAGAATAGAATATAACCTTATTTCAGCTCCTCCTGTCTACATAATACATATTTACATAAGTATCACAGGAACACAAAATGAAAATGACGTCATAGGTATTTACATAACTAAGTTAATACAATTACATGTTAAAATAATCTCTAAAGTATAGGGGTTCCAGATTTAGTAATAAATATCTTGTTTTCTTTTTTTTAAATTGTTTAAAAGTTTGATGTTTTTAATTTTCTTGTAGAGTTTATTAAAAATTTCTTTAGTTATACACATGAATGGGGTAGTTGATATCTACAGTTCTAGTAGTATACATCGATAAGTGTTATTAACATCGAATGAATCTCGTTTTTAAACAAATACAACAAACATTCGTGCAGGTACAATCCATACATAGTTGCAGCCCTTGCTTTTAAAAAAATTCTCTAGAAGTTGTCCTAAATTTCATTTTTAAAATTATTCTTAACACTCTTTAGACTCTTAGATCCATTTCCAAAATAATCTATATCTATAAAGATTCAAAGTTGGCAAAGTACATGATTTTGAGAACACTTTCATTGAGATAGTTAATGTATTTGATTGCATAACAGGTTTGGTTTAATTTTTTGATAGCATTTTAATGTGTGGTGACCATTTCAAGAACTCGTCGATCACAAGACTAAAAACTTTGTTTGACTACTGTTTTAATGTCATTGTTATGACAACATATGAGAGGGTTTTCTTTATTTGTTATGTTTGAGCAAACAGACAATGTTTGTTTTTTTCTCATTCATGACTAGTTTATTTACTTCAAACCATTGTTTGGTTTCAAAATAATTTATTGGTGTTTTCGAATCAGTTCTTGAACATCTTTTTCAGTATAAGTAAATTTCCCAGAATATCTATGGAAGCTTGTTATTGGCATAATCGTGGTGTGATCAATAATTGAATTCAAGATCATTAATATAAATTAAATAAAATTGGCCTAATGTTACCTTGAGTATGGCCAACGTTAGCTGCCAAATTTGATTTTTAATAATCACTACCCTTATTTATCAGAACTCGTTGAAACCGATTAGTTAGGATATGATCTATCCATTTAAGAGCATATACATAATACATTTTCGTTACTTACTAATTTTTCAAAAAAATTCTGGGTAATGAAAATATTTTTTGCCGATCACTGCTGGATAATTAAGGAACTATTTAAGCCGTTAAAAATTATCTAAAATGGCTGATTTATTAATTCTAGTGTAGCAGGGTCACCAGACGACGTCTGAACTATATTTGTAGCTTCCTCATATTAAAAAAGATCATATCGCGTATTTTTTCCTCGCAGAATCCTGAAATAATTTAAGAAAATGATCTGAATTAAAACAAAACTATATGACATAAAATTAACATTTTATAGTGTCATAGGTTTTAATAAAAAGGAATTTATAATCATTTTTTTTTTTAACAGAATTAATTTAATTTTAAGAGAAATTCAATTTAAAGAACTGTTTTCTAGTTTAAAATTAGAAAATAAATAAAAAGTAACAATAACTACCTGAAACCCAAAGCAACTCAAAAGCAATATTCTGTCAAAGCACTTGTTTGTTACCACATGTTATAGAAACATATTTAAATTAATTCTGTCGTTGTTAAAAATAAATATGAAAGCCTTTTTTATTAAAATGTATCAAATAAAATAAGAGACATCCATAATCAACCAATAAAAAAGTATTCCATTAAGAAAATGTTAATTTGGTCATACATCTTCCGTTTTCATTCAAATTATTTAGTAAGGTAGCGACAGATAACCTGCTATTGAGTTTGGTTAATATAAAGAAAAAAGTTTCTTTTAGACCCTTTATTTTTTTAATATATCCTATTTATTAAAATGTAACAATTAAAACAAAAATGTTTTTAATCTAGCATATCTTGTTAACATTAATCCTGGTCGCGTTTTAAGGCTAGTTATCATTTTCGCCGCATCCACTGGCCAAGACATCCAAGATTCTTCCTAAAACAAAGTTAATGCTATTTTGAGGAGATATAAATAAATAAAATAAATAAATAAATAAACAAATAAATAAATAAATAAATATATATATATATATATATATATATATATATAGCAAGTATATATATATATATATATATATATATATATATATATATATATATATATATATATTTATATATATATATTATATATATACATATATATTATATGTTATTATTATGAAGTATATATATATATATATATATATATATATATATATATATTTATATATATATATATATATATATATGTATATATATTATTATATATATATATATATATATATATATATTATTATTATATATATACATATATATATATATATATATATATATTATATATATATATATATATATATATATATATATATATATATATATATATATATATATATATATATATATATATATATATATATATATATATATATATATATATATATATATACAGGGTGTAAAAGTAATGATGCTCATCATTTTAATGGGCGACAGTGGAGCTCAAGCAGCCGAAAAGTTTATATGCGACATAGAATAAACCTGACAGATTTTTTCTAAACGATGTTAAAGTCATGCACTTTGAAAAGCAGTTATTTCTGTAAACCGTAACAATTAAAACTTGTCTTAATCGCTTATCAGTAGATTCATTTGATAATAAAATAAACTTAATTTTAAATGTTTTAGTCTACAAACAAAAAAAAATAATGATTTTAACAATTGTTCTCCCAGTTAAAATTAAAAATGAACATTGGCAACAGAGTTGATACTTAAAGTGAAGTCAGTCGCCAAAGAAGCTCCCCGATCCGGCCACGCATGATATTTGCGTTTGCTCTTGAATCGAGAAAATATGCCGGTATGTTTTTAAATTCAAGACAAACGTATTGCAAGTGTACCACTTAAAGACTGAATAGAAAACGAATGTGTGCGACCGAGAAATCTTATTCTTTAAGCAAAACAAAAGTGTTGTTTTAAAAGCATAATTAGTTGTACTCTAAATGGATAGGCTGCTTATTCTTATGGTGAGCAATTATTTTTTAATTACAAATAAAACCAAACAATTATTGATTGTTTTTTACTTAAATTTATTATTAAAAATAAAGTGCAGGAAGTAATTTTTATTAATTTGTATGTGTAAATGAATGAACATCTCCTTAAAAAAGGGGAACAGTAGCCAAAACACACAACAACGTTCAGTGGAGACCCGCCGCTTCGACGAAACAGACGCGGTGCTGCTGTATGTTTTTTAAACTTGAAAAGGGCATTTCTGAAAACAATTAACTTTTTGACTTATATGTTCTTTGGCTTTTTTGACTTATTTTGAGCTCCTCTATCGCTTCCATTAAAATCATGAGCATCATACTTTTTACACTCTGTATATATATATATATATATATATATATATATATATATATATATATATATATATATATATATATATATATATATATATATGTATATATATATATATATATATATATATATATATACATATATATATATAGGCGTCGGTCGGGTCTAGTTACGGGTATACGTAAGGGAAAGCGGAAATGCCTTCAGGAATGCGAAACCATAGGCGTTATAAATATCTTAAATCTTAAAATATCAGATTTTTTTAGTAGTAATAAGCAATTAAAACACCGTTATGGAAGAACACTGCAATAAAAATATTTATTTGGGAAAAACTCCAAATCACAACAATGCACAACAATAATAACAAAAATAGCAGTCATCAAGTTTCTTACACGTCATCGACCTTACCATGACATAGGAGTCGGCTTTAGACACAATTTTGACGTCACCAGAAGGCGGTTCGTTCTATTCCAGCGCTTGCCTGGTGTTGTGAAGCGGACTTTCTGTGATGTCACAACTCAGCAGAGTGAATGATTACATAGATATGATTACCCTGTTTGGTAACATTTATACAGGGTGCCACAGGATTCGAGTGCATGCATACAGATCTCAGAAACCAGAGATATGATGGCGAATGGCACGCAAAAAGTTGCGCCTTTAGGGTGCCTAGCAACATGCCTATTAGAAAGTTGTAAAATTCCGAGTACTTCCGAGATATCTGGAAACCGAAATTTGCCGATTTCGTTTTATTTTTTCTGGTCGCTATTTAAAGAGATATGAAAAACAAAAGACACTTTCTTATGGCCACTTTTAAGCTCTACAAAACAGTGTTAAGAGATTTTTCAAAATACAACTGCTTCGTTTTAGCTAAACCATCATCAACTTTATTTTTTTAAATACGGTGCTCAATTGTTTATTGCATTTTTTTAGCAGTTATGCAATTCCAATTACAATGATGTATAACACTTAATATTTTTCTGTTAAATAAACATATTTTCCATAAGAGGCAAGGAGGGTTAGACAAGGAACGCATATCATTTCTTATAGGGGCGTTCCATTTTTGTTAATAAATATTAAGTGTTATTATACATTTTGTAGGTTGATAATAAGGGGTTCAAAAAAAATTAAATTAAAAACCCAGGTCCGTATTTAAAAAAATAAAGTTGATGATGTATTTAACTAAACGAAACATCGTACGGAAAATCTCTAACGCTGTTTTGTAGAGCTAAGAAGTGGCCATGGAGAAAGTGTCTTTTGTTCTTCCATATCTCTTTAAATAACGTAAGTGAAAAAATTAAAAACGAAAATTAGCAAATTCGGTTTTTTCCGGATATCTCCGGAAGTATCGAATTTTACAACTTTCTAATAGGCATGTTGTTAGGCACCAAATGCGCACCTTTTGCCATAATTTAACCGACCTTGTATCTCTTAGGGTTTCCGAGATCCCACAGGTACTCGAATCTGTGGCACCCTGTATAGTTCTTGTGATATACTTATATTCTCCAATAATATATTAGGTTTTTAACCAACATTTTTTTTATTTTGCATGGCAAAATAAACCCATTGGCTTTTAAATGTTTCTCAAATGCGTCTTTGTATGAGAAATCCATGACTTGGAGTATTGGCCTTAAGAGTTTCTTTAACGTGAGAACCCTTTTAAAAATGTGATTAAATTTGTTAAGTAATTTTAAATAAAATTAAAACAGGTCTTTATTCTATATTATCAGTACATTATTAGAACAAAGATGCCTAATTCTTAATAAGTACATAATGATAGTGTAGTTTATTTACAAACTAACTTTGTAGATATTTCACTCAACTAAATTCAGATTCAGTTTAGAACTATATCAGATCTCTCATCAGACAAGCTAGTCGAAGATGAATATCTATAAAAATCCTAGTATTAGTAAAACAAGTCAGTGACACTGTAGGGCTAAGAGGAGTATGCTTTCCTGGGTCAGTAGATAAGCGTAAACATCTGGTACCCGTTCATGTTTTAAGTACATAATTATATTTACATACTACTTTAACCCTATATAAAACTTGGGTTAATAGTGCGTGATGCTAGATTCTAAAATTTGGCAACTAGGACAAGACGTGTGAAAACCCAGGATTTTAGAGCTCCAGAAACCGGACATGTCAACAGGTTTTTTTTTTTAATATAAAATAAAAAAAAGTTGAAAATGTCATAAATCACTTTTTTACTATTCTCAGACCTTAAAATTAAATTTAGTCATCATCTAAACATTAAACAGAATCTTATTACAGTTTTTATTCTAAAATAAAACACAAATTATTAGATATACGCTGTTATAAAAACAAAACCTTATTAAAAATATTAAACCTAACAAATAAAATTAAATTTTGAACGCGGCGTGCGTGGGCGAAAGTGGTGTTGGTGGGCGGCCCGTAAGACTTAAATTTTTAACCCGACCAGCAAACAGGCCCCGGTCGGACGCACCTCGGATGCCCTAAATTAGGGACAACCGGGGTGTCCCTGGACGGATGGCGACCCTAAACTACGTCCTATAATGCCAAAATCAAAGTCGTCAATTCAATCAACAATAATCGGCTGGGCGGTCGCCGACCGCGAACACCTGAGTTAGTAATGGTGTCCTCGGGCGTGTCAATTAACATATAGACATACTGCCCAGATGTCAGTTAAAAAGAGAGATGCAAGAGTTACCATTCACACAAGAAGGAGAAGTTCTTTAACCTGTTTGCATATTTCTTAGCTTTAAATAATATTATCATTTAACAGATGCCAAAATTAAATAGATATAATTTATTAATAATATATTAATTAAATAACAATATATTAACTTAAAATTATTTTAAATAATATTATTTAAATCTTAAACAAGTTTTATTAAAATAAGGAGTTACAGCAGCTACAGGTAATAATTTATATTAAACCGATGAAATTTCTAATAAATGAATTTGACAACCTTCATTGATAGATTTTTTTTGTCTGCATTCCTAAAATATTTTCCGTAGCTTTAGAACCAGCAGAATAAGCTATATATATATATATTATAAATATTTTAATAATAAATACCGCTGAGTTAAGGGGCGGCGAGGTTGAAATTCTTGAAAAGAAGAAATGCAACTGAGTGCTCTACTTTATTTTAATTAATACCTATTTGAATTATTTGATCTTGCGGTATAAATTTTAATAAATGCGTATTTTTCTTACCGGTTCACTTTAACCACATTTCCATTATCACTCATCCCTGTAGCAGCCACTTTTTTGCTCAAACGGAAACAGTTCCGGATTGGGCAGGTTCGAGTTTGCATGACATGCTAGGTCGTTCTTGTTTTATGGAAGACTATTGGTGGTCGATAGGCGGTAAGTCGCGATGGGTCAATGGTTGAACACGGATGAAAGGGCGACCGATTTAGGGCCTGAATTAAATTGGGCTTATATTGTGGGCTCGACTGTCAAAGCGAACCTTTTTCCCCAAATTCTGAAAAAATATACCGCCGATTATAATATACTTAAGAATGTTTATCTGCTTTTTTTTATGATTTTTAACAAGTTTTTTTTAGTTTGTTCAGGATGATTTAACATGTAATAGAAAACCAATAAGTATATTTCTTGAAAAGGAACTGTATGCGGGTCACTGTATATTTATATAATTTTATTTCACAATGCTAGCTAGCTATTTAATAAAAATTAGTGTAATCATTCACACATAATCGTAGACAAAGTATCACCTTATAGTAAGTAAAGCGCGGAACGTCCACAAGTCAAATCGAGATTGGGATGAACATCTTTTATTCATGCCTCTTCCATGTGCCATTCGGCCAAACTCCATCTCTCCTTAATAAAATTAATTGTTGAACGGGCCGGGATTCCCTTACTAGGGGTACCATGATCATTGTGATGGTTCTATTTTAGTTTCATTCATTATGCAATATTTTGAATGGACCATAAATTTAGCGCTGTTTCAAATAAGATCAAATACGCTACCAGAGCCGTATCTGAGGGGTTTGAAAGGGGTTAAAACCCCCTCCGGAAAATACCGAAAATCTTATAACGTAAAATAAAATAAAAAACAACTGGAAAACTGATATTTTTTTAACGATTTTCTGAACAATATATATTTTACTTAGTCACGGTCAACAATACAAAAAAAGTATCCGAATCACTTTTATTGGTCAAAAAGAGAAATTTAAACCGGTGTTACGTTTCCACATTAAAAATCAACTTAGTGATTTTTTTCTTACATTAAAAATCAACCTACAAATGGCTTGGAATCGTAAATCCGTCAAGATCTGCAGATAACGTTTTAGGTGCGTCTATATTCAGGACTGCTTTCACATTTAACAACCGTGCAACGCTGCAGAGTCTTGCTTATGAATTAGAATATAATTAATAATATTGATCAAAAATTATATCAAACAACAAAATCTATTGCAAATTATATAAAAATGTAAATTAAATTAAAACAAGTAAAGACATAGAAACTTCTTCAAAAGCTTCTTGCAGTTTTTTCGAGCTACTATGACCAGAGTTTATCAGCTCTGTTAACAGCGTCCACTTTATTTGCTTCTTTTACTCTACCGTTATGCAGAATTCCATAGACTGTGATTTTTGTAATCTTTAGAGCTGTTGAGGCGTGAATACTGTTGTTTGTAGGTCAGGACTATCAGACTGAATATAGATCAAGAATTTAAAATATTTTTTAAAAATTCGAAGCTATTATAGAGTCTGTAGTCTGTAAGGATGAAGAATGCATAAGAATATTTAAAATAGTTTACGAAAGCAGAATTATTCAAATGTCTTGGTAGCTACTGCAGAAGAATATTTTCAAAATCACAATTGTAATTCCTTTTGATTACTTTATCGAAGAGTTTATCTGCAAGGATTTGTAATCACTGCAAATCACTTTCTCATCGTTATATTGTCTAGTGCCAAATATGCAAAGTAATACTACAGTAAAATAGATGACTTGTTATTATATGAGGAATTTTGAACCAGCTGACCACATTACTTGTATCTACAGCCTCCTCGAACGACTATATTTATCGGCGCAAGACGTTTAAAGACTATTTGCGAAATTCAACTGGTCAAGAGCGGCAACAGGACCTTGCTCTTTTTTAAGCGCACATAGAAATCACTTGTATCAACTCCCCATCTGGCCTAACCCCAAAATTTTTGGTCCAGGATACTCCAAGGCCCTGCGCTTTCTTTACCAAAACTTAGAGGTTCGCTCTCAATACTCTTGAAAAAAATTTTTGTAGGAGACTGTACACAACATGTAAATAATATATTTTTAACAAAAGGATCAAAAAATTCAGGTTTCTTTAATTTTCTAATACTGTGGATGTTTATATTGTGACAGTTCCTAGAAAAATATCTTAGGAACTGTTTTCCAGATATTCAAATGTAACGCACTAGCTTACATGACAGGATATCGACAATGTTAGTTATGCACAATTTGGATTGGTGCCAATATCTCGCTTCAGATTATAAAAACGTTTTATTAATTAGATAAAAGATACTTTTACTAACCCTATATTTCAATTATTATTTTAAGAAAAAGCCGTTTTATTAATGAACTACCTTAAAATACCTTAAATAAGTATAATTATTAAAAAAGAATAACATAGCATAGCATTTAAACTTTAACGCTAAATCATCACCATGTGATTTCATCTCCCTGAGCACCAAAGAAGACACTGTATAGATAAACATGGTGTTGTGGGCTTTTTGGCATGAGTGACTTCACAGTTCAAGAAAAACTTTCTATAAAAGTGCATTATGAAAACTCTACAATGATGGCAAAAAGATGCAAGACAAATTATTTAAACAACTAGAAAAACAAATGTTAACTTACTTTGGTACTTACCGAGCCTTTCAACCTTTTTTAGCACTTATTCGCAGACAAGTTGTGCCTGACACTGTTTTTCCATCCTTGGAGCATTTTTAAAGTACGAAATGATCCAATATCCAGGCATACCTCTCCTTGACCTGTAGTTTTTGCTTAGAATCATATCGCCATAAAAATTAAACATGAAAAGGAATATGGAGGTTTACTAGTCTACGGAATTAAGGATCATATGGTATGTTGGTTGTTATGGCATTTGAGTTGGTATTATTCTGAAAACAAACAAAAATATTAAAATTCAGTGGAAAATAACATACTTTGTCGTTTTATGATGTTTAATACTATCCGATATTTTTTAAACACATAGTTAATAAAAAAGTAAACCAAAATATGACAATACATAAATTGCATCTAGTAACTGTGGAACTTTATAAATAGACAAAACCATAAGGAAGATAGCCTGTACCTACCTACAAACAATTCTTCCTTATATATTTTTTAAATGTGTGTTGTTTATGCAGTTTTTGTTATTTTAGGAAGTCAGGTAACTCTAAATGAAAGTTCTCGCAAAGCTTCTGATTACCTGATTTCCATTCATGACCTCTGGTGTCGGCGAATTTACAGCACTGTATGTGGAAGACTCAGAGTACTATGGAGGAATCATCAACGAGTCGCTCGTTGCGATTGGTCAGGAAGAATTGAAACACTGTTTTTCACTGGAGCTGAATTGGTGCTGCTAAGAGGAGATGTATTGATGTTCATACCTTAAATATAAAAATAAAATTATAGATTAAGACAAAAATTGATTTTACAAGAGGGCAAATAAAGTACAATTTGAAAAAAAGATACTCCTACTAATAGTATATTACAATCCGAGACGGGAAATTAATTATTACTATCGAGAGATAAACTAAATCTTGAGACAGTCATTAAATGTCCTGTCGTCCTTTTTTATTTTTAACCATAATTTCTTAATAAATAATTATTTATATAATATATTATTATATAATTATATAAAAAATTTCGTGACAACTTTTTAAATTATATTATATGTTATTCTCATCAATTTTGAAAAAATAATTAAACATTAAGTTATTAACGGTTGTTATGTTATAAACAAAAAATCTAATGAAATTTGAGAACGGGAAATGGGGACGGAAAATAAGTACGGGAAATGAAAATAATATGAAATATGATATGTGCATTTGTAAAAATCTATATATATATATATATTATATATATATATATTTTTATATATATATATATATATATATATATATATATATATATATATATATATATATATATATATATATATATATATATTGATATATATATATATATATATATATATATATATATATATATATATATATATACATATATATATATATATATATATATATATATATATATATATATATATATACATATATATATTATTATATATATATATATATATATATTATATATATATATATATATATATATATATATATATATATATTATATATATATATATATATATATATATATATATATATATATATATATATATATATATATATATCAAAGTATTTGACAACATTAAATTTGATATCAGGTTCAAAACAAACCATATTTAAAAGAACCTTAAATATAGAGGAGCAGTCTAACTGCACCGTTTGAACGCGTCAGGTTTCAACTTTGTTTGTTTACATTACGTGCCATCGAGAGAAATAGATTAATTGCCAGCGCAAAAGTACTTTGACACGCAGTTAGCTTTGAAAATTCGCCACGGTGTTAGATTATCCTGAGTTCTTATTTCTGCTTATATTTACTTGTTGTAATTATTTCAACATGACGAAATCCAAAGAATATTCTAGTGACTTTAAAAGAGCAGTAATAAATGCATTGAAAGAAGGGATTGAAACAGAAGTTTCTCATTTTTAAAAGTGTCTCAAGAATCATTAGTGTATGGAATAAACTGTATAATGAACGGAAAGAGGACTATTTGAAAACAAGCCTCGAAGTGGCCGTCCAAAAAAACATCTTCTAAAGTCGATAATATTATAAAAAGTTATCAACTAGTGATTGTCGAAAGTCATTGTGGTGATAAAAAATGAATTAAAAGAAAAATTATAACATAGACATTCACGTTTCTACCGTCAAACGACGCTTAAAATTCTTCTCGGGTTGCATGGTCGAAGGCCGACGAAAACCTTTAATATCTAAAAAAATAAAAAGTCCCGACTTGTATCTGCAAACAGTATAAATCGTGGTCGAGCTAGACTGGTCTAAAGTTTTGTATGATGAAAGCAAATTTAATTTAATGTCATCTGGATGGTGTGAGGTATGTCCGACGTCCTAAAAATAAAAAATATGATTTTCGTTATCAAGTACCCACTGTTAAACACGGAGGTGGTGGTGTGATGGTTGGGGGTGTTTCACGCCTGGCGCTGGCCCATTAGGCGCGAATTCAAAGAAGATATGGGACCGTAGGTTCAGCACAAAAATATATTAAAACTCAAATGCCGCTATACGCTAAGCAACATATTTATGCCAGCTGGGTGGTATTTCCAACATGATAATGATCCAAAACACAAGATCCAAGTACATTTGTAATTCTATAAAAATGCAAAAAGTCAACGTTCTAGAGTGGCCAAGTCAAAGTCCAGATTTGAATCCCATATCTGTGGGAAGAGTTAGATCGTAGAATAAGAACGCGAAATTATTCGAATAAAGACGCTGATATGAAGTTTAAATAATAATGGGAGAAAATTTCCTTGAACCGATTAGAGAAGTTGGTTGGACTTGATGCCAGCGCAGTGAAGCTGTTATAAAGGCTGGTGGATGCGTTACTAACATTGACTTTCCCATTGCTAAAGAGATGTTAATTTCTGATGAAAACATTTTTTTCAGTGACAAAATACTTATGATCCAATTAATTTTTTTATTTTCAGTGTTGTATACTTTATTTTAAGGTGAGCAGAAAAGGGGTTATTTTGTCACTATTCTTTACAACGTTAAAGTCATCATATTACAAAAATGTAAACCTAATAATTTTTGTGTTTTCGTTCTCTCTTAATAAATGTAAGAATATGTTTGTCAAAATACTTTTTGAGCGCTACTAGATATATATATATATATATATATATATATATATATATATATATATATGTTGTTGCTATATATATATATATATATATATATATATATATATATATATATATATATATATATATATATATATATATGTATATATATATATATATATATATATATATATATATATATATATATATATATATATATATATATATATTATATATATATATATATATATATATATTATATATATATATTACATATATATATATATGTATTATTTTAGGAAGTGGCTCTTTCTCTGGCCCTGTTTAGGTATATACACATATTTATATTCTTGGGTTTAAAGATTAATAATAAAAACGCTATTGCAATGTTACAAAAAGAAATAAATTCTAATTAAATTTAAAAAAACAAAATAATACTCATAACGGATGATGCCTTTATTAAGAAATTTTAAATTTGTGCTATGTTTATATATATGTATTACAATCATCGTTTGAGTGATCGTTTGAAAATGTGTGTTTATGTTGAATTTTAACAATGACTGGTTTATGAAATTCCCAACACGTTGAGGCTTTGGATGAAGGCCTCTATACTAGAGAGCCGAAATAATTTTAAAATTATATTTTATTTAGAAAATTTTGTTTTATCTGTCTTTAAACCCAAAAATACTAAATAATAATATATAGAATATATATATATATATATATATATATATATATATATATATATATATATATATATATATATATATATGTATATATATATATATATATTGTGTGGAGACTGTGGTTTCTTTGTGCAGGTTTAAAAAATATTCCAGTACGTACACGAGGCAATCTACAACACTAGGCAAAAATCATAACCTACCACTCCCATTCCTGAAAAGTATGACCTTATTTTATGAAAGTAATAGTATTTACAATCACCTCCTCTTAGTCTCTAAACCACTACATCCTTAAGATTATTATAGTGCAAAAGTAAAAGCCTTCTGGCCGGATAAAGCATACTACAACTCTGTAGTGAGCAATACACTGATACTTAAGTGTGTTTAACTGACCTAGTTTGTTTTATGGGTTTTTTTTATTTTATTTGAATTGACGCCAATGTTTTGTTTTCCTGTTAGTGCGTGCTGTTTTGTGTTTGTAACATTACCACTGTACTGATTAATGTTTCTAATTTGTAAATGTTGTTTCTACTCTATTTGGTCCCTTTATCGCCTTGATTTAAATAAAATGGGATTACTGATCTTTATTCACAATAACATACTACTCTCGGATATCTAATTATGGCAGTTGGCCTCATGAAAGCCTCAGAGTGAACATACGATTTTTAGGGGTGTAAATTAATACAGTACATATATAGAAAATTGTTAAACTTGTCTTAAATGGCTTTTACTAATATTACTGATTGTATGTCTTTAGTGTTAAATTCTATAATCTTTGTTATTCTAGGAATTTTTCTTATAACAATAAAGAATATTTGACTTTGACTATAAAAATATGACCCGAAAAATGGACGAATAATATATGAGGACGGGAAATGAAAAGACAGTAATGTCAACATTACATATATGGCTAAAAATAGTTTTTGCTTGAAAAATGAATAAGATTTGCGATATAAAAACTTTAATTTTTTTGAATGAATGTATTACTTTTAAAGGAAAAAAATTTCTAAAAGTTTTTTTATTAGTCATCTTTAAGGCTCGGATTTTAGGCAAAATGACTTTTTTGCCCATTTGCCTATTTTTGGCTTTTTTGTTTATAGTTTGCCTATTTTGTTACTGGTTGCCAAAAATAGCCTATAATGGCTTATTATTAAAATTTTACCAATAAATAATTTAAATACCTAGCTTAAAATATTATTTTCTATGGATTTTTTAGATTTGACCCTTTGTAAACATAAAACCCAAAATCAGCAAAACCCATCAGTTATTTATTTTTACAATAATTACCAATTTAGTTACGCAACTAGAGAGCAATTATGTCAACTAAAGGTAAAGCGGTTCAATAATTTTAAAAATTAAAAGAAGTTTTCAAAATGAGTTTTTAAAACTTTAGTACAAGTATCAAAATTTTTCGGTGAATTGACCAGCTATTGTTTATTGCCCCGCCATAATATTAACAAAAAAATTCGGTCCAATTCCGTCTGTAGACCTAGAACGTTTTTTCTGCTTATAAAACGTTTTGTCTGATAAAAGACAATCATTTCTAATTAAAATTTGAAAAAAAATTATGCTTTAATCAGAATGTTTGTTCTTGTATTTTTTTCATTTATTTATTTTTAATGAAAAAACATATGAAATGTTATATTGCTTAAGTGCATTTACAGTTTTTTTGTATGTTTTAATAATAATTAAAAATAATTTTATATATATATTTTTTTATTAAAAAAAAGCATTTTCTATTACCGCCTTGTTGATAAAACTATGCCTATAAAGGTGCCTTTTTTCAATTTATTTTTATAATCCAGCTTTTGTCATCTTAAAATAATCAATATACATCGGGGGTTTATCTTTGGAGGGCATAGGGTCCCATGCAAAATTAAAAAAAATTTTAAAACCCTTTACCCATTAACCTTTTGAGGAAAATGCTATTTAGATTTAAAAAGAGCTAAAGAAGATGGAAAATTGGGCTTTTGGGTTTCGTTACAGGATCTTTTGCCTATATTTCCATCAGTTATATATATATTTTATTATAAACTAAACGCAAAACAATTTCCGATGCACGTCATATGCTTTTCGTGACGTGGATGTTGCCAGCGTTGCGATAGTGATAAAATACTGAGATGGGAATATTTTTTAAAAAAAGGTATTATTTTTAAAAAGATATTTTTACACTCCCCTTTAAACAAACGAAATTTAAAAATTAAAATTTATTTGGCTACATGTCTTAGTCATATTATTTATTCCATTACAACCATTACACAATAATTACGCAGTTAGCAAAAGAACGTCGATATATCCGAAAACTAATATACACTTAATATTCCGTTCCAGCACCCGAATTTTGATTTGAAAACAAGCGCAGGTCAATGGGGGGAAATTTTCTTCCACAAGACTTTTAAAAAATTTGGGTTTGAAAAATCTTCTCCATTTTTTAAAGCCTCCAAAACAAGCTTGCCGTTTTTGAAAAAATTCTGCCCAAAGTTTTTTCTTAATACGAGTGGCCGTTTTGAGAACAAAGAATTTTTTAACCTTGAGGGGGAGAAAATCTTAACTGACACAAAAAACATACATAGCCCAAAGCTTCCAAAAAATCTTTGGGTTCTTTTTCAGCCAGAAAGTATTTCCTTCTAATCTGTATACACGAGTATCCCAGATCGAACCTCTTTTAGAATATTGTTCTCATGTCTGGGGAATGGCGTTCCACCCACTAGCAGCTTCCCCCTTGCCGTCCGGACGTTTTGGGAGGGGTTTGTCCTCTTTGTTGGGGGATTTTCACGGCTTCTGCCTAAAATTGCCTATAATTCCCTCCCCCACAGTTCCAACAGACCAACATGTAGTGCCACTTTTTTGCCCTCCTTTTCAGTCCAACGAGGCCCCGATCTTCCCACTTTGTTTGTCCCTTTCCCTCCCTAAAGTGTCCAGACTATGAAACCTGCTACTGCGGAAGTTTGTCGTTTCCCTCCCAGTCTCCAATATTAAGGCCCAAACAAACCTCCACCACGCTAAGACACCTACGGTAAGTTAGTTCTTAGGCCCCAGCCTCGTGGACTGTGCCAAGATGAAAAAATTTGGCAAAAAAAACATTATAAAGTGAAAAAATTAATGCTTTAGTTTTGTATCATCGTTAGAATCACTTGAATCACTAGATTCATTTAAAAAACCATAGGTTTAGTGTTCAACCGTCAGATACATGTTCTCTATCACTATTTTCTATTCTGCCTTCTGTATGTCAATAAATTTTTTCCCCTTTCTGGAGTAATAGTCCAAAGAGATTCCTTCCACATATCCAAACAGTGAATCTCTGTCGCACCATCTCAACAACATGCCTGTTATAATAATTTTTGGCAATGCCCAATGTGTTCGATTGTTAAACATACAGTGATATGGAGGCAACCGTAAGATTTTATGTCCATATCTTTCAGCCATATCAACTAAAAGGTTTTGGGGGTTTATTCAAAAAAAATTAATGATTAAAATTTATAAAATCATCTGATACAAAAAAAAAAAAAAAAATTCCCAGTTCACATAGCTACAATTTTTGAGTTCAGTTTAAACATAGTTGACAAATTTTTAATTTTGTTATCCAAAACCATTCCTGTTTGGGAAGCCTTGTCCATAAAAAGGGGTATTTTTTTAAAAAATTTATGGTATGGAGATTTCAATCTTAACTGAAGGCTGTGTCAGATTTTAAACTTGGGTTTCAAACCATTGAAAAATTTTTGGTTGATTTTTTTCCCAGATAATCATTCAGTTTTTTTTTGGGGAAAAAATTCCTAAAAGCACCTCAATAAAACCATTTTTCAGTGCCAGCATAAAGGTTTTTGATTCAAAATTTCATTTGAACTTGGAAACATTTTTTTTTTAATTTATAATACCTTTTCCATCAACTTTTGTGGATTTACACTTTTGTTTTCATCCTGCCAAGAATGTCCTATAGTCCCGTTCTGAAAATCCAAGTTTCATCAAGGAAAACAAATTGATACAGTGATTCTTCTTTTTCTTCATATATTCTCTAAAAAAATGAGTCGTTTTATAGCTCTGGGGAAGTTCCAAAAGACCCTTGGGATCATCTTTCTTCCATCGGAAGCCTATTTCCTTCAAAAATTGATTTGCAACCTTTCAACAGTTGCCTTTAATTTTTCACTTAAACGGGCACAGTTACGTGTGTTCTAAAAAATTATTTTTGAAGTTTTAACTGATTATGGGTTTTTACATTCAAGACTTACTTGTTTCATACATCTGGTAAAAGTTTCACGAATCGCTCCGATATCCAAAATTTCCACATTTGTAATTCTCTTTTCATTAGAAAGTTTTTTTTTGGATGACTTTAGAGCTCAATTTTAACAGGAAAAAGACTAACAGTGGAAATATTTAAGTTAGGGCCGCAGCAAACGCCTAAAATTAAAATTTAAAATTACCCTTAAGTTTTATATGCTACTTTGTGTTAAACTTACCCTTTCTGCAGTAAGGGGAAAAATGGGGGCCCTTTTTTTCCAGTTTTGTGAAAATAGCATAAGGAAACATGGTCTTTGATTTGTTTTAAAACTTCAGATTTGAGACGAACTTGAACGAGAAGTAAATGCACAGTAAACTACAAAGTCTTTGTTTTCAAAAAACAAAAATAAATGATAAAATAAACCCAAAAAACTATATTACTAAAAACACAAAATTGTTATAAAAACAGTGACAGGAAAAAATCAAAGAATAACGGAATGTAAATACGACAATACACAAATAAAATTAAATTAAACCACTTTTACAGATTTAACTGATATAAATATTCTATGAATGAGTTAGTATTAAAGGAAAAGAAATACTTTTGATTAAATTCATTAAAAAAATTGAATATTTTTTTTCCAGATTTTATTTCGTCACGTTTGGGGACCTGAGTATTATTTATCAGCTGATTGATGACGTGCATCGGAAATTGTTTTGCGTTTTTGTTAGTTTATAGGATATTTTCTAAGGGTTACCGTTGAACGAGGACGCAAGCGGGTTCGAAATATGGGGGGAAAAAAGATGTTGTTATGGGGAATATTTCAGAAAGCAACAAAAAAAAAAGTACAATTTTGTTAAAAGAAAAATTTTAATTATTTTTAATTTTACATCTATTGAGTGAGACAGATCCTTCAAAATAAATCGATTTGGGGTCCGGGTCCCCGAAGGAAAAATACCAATAAATACGACTCTTTTTAAAAAAGTTTAAACAGGGAATGATTCTATTTTTCGGATTACAACGGATTATCTAAGTTTTTAACTTTCCCAAATGGAACACATACAAATTATACCACATATTCCCGATGATAAATCGAGGTCAAAATTTTAGCAAGGAGTCTGAGCCGCGAAATATAGATTTACTCACTTTGAAGTACTGTAACTTTTAGAAAAACCCAAATAATTTTTAAACCCGTTTTAAAAAAAAAAACTAAAATTTTTTGAGGTTTTTTTTGTGAAAATTGAACTCTATAAACGTAAAAATAAATTTCTTCTGAAATAGAAAGTGTTTGTTTTTTCATTTCCATTTTGGGATGAACCCCATTTAAAAGGGGAAAGGGAATTTTTAAAAGTTTAGTTGCTTTGAGGTTTTAAAGGGGGTGTCATAACCAAAAACTAGGATTTTCCCTAAAAAAACTGACTACAGGTTCGATTACGTCAAACCCACATCCCAAATTTTTAATAAAATCAACGTTTTTGGATTTTGGGGGTAATTGCCTCGAAAGGGTTCCCTGTTTTTGACCAAATTTGGTAGGTGGGGGTTTTTGGGGCGCTGATTACGAGTCTGAAAAGAAAAAAGTACTGCCACGTTTTGTTTTCGATATATCAAAGTTATTCCTCATTCTTTTTGCATAGAATTCTTGATTTTTACACTAAACTGGCACACAATATTTTATAAACACCTTTTAAAAACCTGGTTTTACACTTATTTTATACCTTTTTACCATTTAATTTGGAAACCCCCGGTTCACGGCAATTTTCGTTTTGAAAGTAAAGCTTCAATATTTAATGGAATAAAAGTGTAAATTAAACATAAAAATAATTTTTAAAAGGTGTTTATAAAATGTGTGCTTATTTATTGTAAAAATAATAAATTGTGTGCAAAAAGAAGGGTGAATATAGTGAAAATGGGGTTAGTTTGATTTTTAACTTTGATGATGAATATCTCGAAAACGAAACGTTGCCGTTTTTTTTTAGATCATAATCGGTGTCCCAAAAAACCCCCGTATAACAAATTTGGACAAAATCGGCGTGCAGCCACCTTTCGAGACAATTACCCAATTAAGGAATTAAATATTCCCACATCCATAGTTGGAATATTCTTAATGATCATAAAAAATTTCTTACAGTGGACATTTGGTATGTACATTGATATTCTACTGCACTCTGCTGAAATAGTATTTCATAGATCTATCAAGTCGTTATATTTTATATTTCTATAAAGCATAGATTTGGACCCACACAAAAAAATCGTGCAAGGCTGCCATTTATCTGAAACCATCTGATAACAAGCCTATTTCCAGGGGTGATATTATTTAAAATAGGTAAAATTCTAGTGAATGAAAACCTCATCCCTATATGTGCCCTTTTCATTAAATCAAAAGAAAATTTCAGAAACCGCCAATTTCCATGGGCTTTTCTATGTTAAACAAATATTATCCTAGGTTTAAAACGCCTAATAAAACTATTATTGTAGAATTCGTTGCATCTATTACCTACCAAGAAAATATTTCCCACCTTTGAGTACATCTCCTTCGTGCAACCACGAAAGACTAGTCAGATCATCGTCGGGCCCTTTCTGACTTTGCGCAACAGCTAATAAAATGGATATGGGAGATTGCGCATTGTGCACCGGAGTCAGCGCTATAGGGCTTGGTGGCACTGACATACGTGGAGGCGGGGGAGCTGATTCGCTTTGGGCGGAGCCGGGCCGTTCGGGTGACATTTAAGTTGCAAGGTGGGTACAATTACGGCTGGAAAAGAAAGAAAAAATGTAAGTTGATGTGTGTAAGATGCCCTCCTTTTAAAAAACTAAGTAAATTTAGAGCAAGATTAAATAAAATTTACATAAACCATTTGAGTGTCATGAAGAGTGAATCAGATTTAAAAAGCTACTTAATTTTATTTAAATAATTAAGTACCTTTAAACTACCTATAATAATCATCAAGCATTTACCTACTAGAGGCAGCCTTGCCGCTTAGCAGTGCAAACAAGCATGCGAGAGAGAAATAAAAATAGGTCTATAATCTTTCTCTCTCGCCCTCTGCATGCCGAAGTGTCTTTTATTACAAAGAATGGCTAAAGAATCGTGAAAATAAATTAATTTTAGAAAATAATAGGTGTTTTATCATAAAATCTTTTGGTGTAGACAGTTTTAAAGAGGATCTTCAAAAAAGTTTGTTCAGTTGCGAGGTTAGGTCAAACTGAGGCATCATTACTCAAAAATTAAAAGTTTCCCAAAAAACTGACTTCAGATCAGTGTCCCACAAAAAAGACCATATACCAAACTTCAATGAGGAGCTAACATTCAAAACGTGATTTGTCACAACAAATTTAAAAATCTGTTTTTTGTCCATTCTATATCTACTTTTCAAACCACATCTTTTTGTCTACTAATACGTAAACATGTGAAGCATGTTAATTTCGAGCAAATAAATTACAAAAATAATGTTTTTTCAATCAAAATGTGATCTGTCCATCAATATTTAATATCAATCAAAACATGATTTGTCCCTGGATTTCATTCAAAACATGTTATGTCCATATTTTAAACATTTATTAAAAATAATAAAACGACATTTTACTTACCAGATTATGGCCTATTGAAAACTTATTAGCAGGTATTAAATTTACCCAATAATATTAGCCATAAACATTATTATTTATGATGAAAATAGTTTTTCCCATTTTAATATTGATGTGACAAATCACGTTTTGAATGTTGGCACCTCAAATGTATTTCGCTTGTATAGGAATATAAAAAAATAAAAATTGTTAAGATTCAGGTTTTTTGTGTTTCCAGGGGTTTGGTGCAGGATTTTGGGTTCAAATTTTGCATATGTTATTTGGCAGTGCTTCCTTATTCTAAACCTTATAGTCCAGTAACTGAAGACCTGACAGTACCCAAAGCTGTAAATAAATCTGTACAGTTTTTATTTGTGGCGCAATTCTTAGGTCTTCGCGGATGCTTTCGTATGAGAAAAAGTTTATCAAGATTCCGCTGAAAATGGCCTCCCAAAGTTCCAAAAATGAGTTTCCCGCGAATATCTGCCAAAATATGCAAATTAGAGAATTTTTGTTCAGACAAAAAATGAAAAAATCTACAAAAATGGTCTCCACCATTTTTTTTGCAACACCAATATTTTTCGTAAAAACGGCCGTCGAAAAATCCATAACATTTCACACTGTCTAGATGTGGTAGTAGGCTAAAAATGCAGATGGGCAAAACAATTTTTTTATCCAAACGCAAGAAAGATGGTGAAGGAAATTTTCTTGAATCATTAAACACTTGCTCAGGTCTCATTATAAAAAATAAATGTTAATAACAAACCATTTTTTCAAAAAATATCAATAAATTAATGAGATACTCACAGAATATTGTGAAAAAAAAAATTTGACCGCTTTTTTTAATACTATAGAAAAATCAGAACGTACCCAAACTCATATGCAATGATGGGTACGGGTTTTCCCATTCGATGAACTTGAATGATTAAAAATGTAAATTATTGCCCGAGTAATGGAACAATTGTCCGCCCGCTTATAAGTGAATCCATGAAGATAGCTGATTCTAGCAGTAGAGCGGCAGCTGAAATGAGAGGAATTTTGGGTCCCGTTATCTTGAAAACTATCGATTTTCTGAAAAAATTATAAAGACCATAAAATCTTCATTTTTTGTCTAAAAACAAAATTCTCCAATTTGCATATTTTGGCAGATATTAGCGGCAAACCCATTTTTCGGGCCTTGAGGAGCCATTTTCAACCCTTTCCCACCTGTTAATGTTGATAAACTTTTTTTCACTCGAAAGCATCCCCGAAGACCTAAGAATTGCGCCACAAGGGAAAACTGTACAGATTTATTTACAGCTTTTCCCTTTCATTTACTGGACTAATAATTATGTTTAAAATGAACACACAATACACAAGGTGTATTTTAGAAGTGATATGTCAGAAGTACATTTCCAAAATTTCAAACCTCTATCTTTAAAAAAAAACGAAGAAATCCAAAGAATTCAAATTTTGATATCCCTAAAAAGAACAAATGTGGAAATTTAAAATTTTATGTATTTATTATTTTACAGTGTTTCTTTACCCTAAATCCATATTTGTGTACAAAATTTTTACTTTAATCAAAAGAAATGGGGGTAATTTCAAAAGGGTGGCTCTAAAAAACATACATTTTTCTAATTTTGAAGTCCAAACTACTATTTATGGTGGTAGTATATTGACAAAACTTTAATAACCTAAATCCATATGGGGTTGAACTTGAACATTTTTTTTTTTTAAGAGGAACTTTAAATTTTGCAAACATGTTTTTTAGGTTCTTTCCCTCTCCACTTAATTTGAAAAGATAAAATTGTCTAAAATTATTTTCTAATTGGGGATAAAAGCTACTTGTTTGAATTAATCCACTGGGTAAAATGGTAAGCTATGTTATAATAATGCCCTCTGAGATGAGTTTTCAAAATTTAAACCCAAAATCCTGAACCAAACCTCGGAAACCTAGAAGCCCAAATCTTACCTAAAAATTATATTGTAAAACAAAATTACCCTTTGTAAAAATAGGTACAACCTAACAGTACATTTTACAAAATTTTGTAAAAAGTAAGAAAATTTAAAGAAAAAAAAAGGGGGAAAAATATTGGTTTTTAGATTGGGGAACTAAATATCAATTTAACGAAAAAGAAGTCGTAACTTTACAAACGACATTAATTTAGTACCAATTACCAAATCAAAACCATTAGAAAATGTGCATACAAAAAAAAAAGAAAAAAGGATGTTGAACTGGAATAATAAAAAATGCTTGTTCATAACTTAAAAATCTTCGGTAATTGTCTCGAAAGTTGCCTCCTCTCCGATTTTAACCAAATTTGGTATACGGGGTTTTTTTGGGGCGCTGATTACGAATCTGCAAAAATTTTCGGCAACGTTTCGTTTACGAGATATTCATCATCAAAGTTAAAAATAAAACTAACCTAATTCATCTATTTCTCTTTTTGTACACAATTCTTGATTGTTACACTAGTGGCACACAATATTTTATAAACACCTTTAAAACCGTATTTTTATTTATTTTACACCTTTTTTCCATTAAAGTGCGAACTCTCAAGTTCAAAGGCAGCAACCACAATTGTTTACAAAAACCTAGTGTATACATCAGGTTGCCTATACGTTGCGGCGTGTGAAAGTGGAGGTTTCAATTAATAGAAAAATGTAAAATTAATATAAAAACAAGTTTCTAAAGGTGTTTGTGAAATAGGTAATTAATTTGTGTAAAAATCAAGAATTCTGTGCAAAAAGAAGGAGGAATAGTAGGTTTGTTCCAGCACGTCAGAAAACCGCCACCGAACGATCACGCTCATGCGCAGTGATTAAAGTGCGTTCCAACAGAGACGTGACGGTTATCGGACGATCCTGTTTGTGTAACCAACAAAACTTGGGATCGTTTAGTTACGGTTTCAGAACGGTAATTCTGATACATGGCCTAAATTGAAACTGTTTGGGTTGACTTGCATTGAACATCTTGGCACTGATTTTGATTTTTAGTAGTTGTTTCATGTTTATTGTTTCATATTATATCTTCATATGTTTACTGTTAAGGTAGGATTATGCAGAAAACTTAAGTTAATTTAAGTTAACAAAAATTAAGTTATTATAAATTAAGACATTTGTGTGAAAACCTGCCAATCAGTTTAAAAATAACAATAAAATTTAGCATACGTAGGGCAAATCACTGTTAATAGGGTTTTCTGATTTCTATTTTATTGGTGCACTCTCTGGCAGCTGTCCGGTAATTTGTTAACTTTTAAATAAATATTTGTCTAAAAATATATAATTTTGTTACATTTTTTTATAACGCATGGGAAAGACGAGTCTCGTAAGCCTATTTTAATGATGTTATTGTGTGTGAGTTAATTATTTTGAAAAGGAAACGTTTATTTCATTTTATGATAAGGTTAAAAAATTAAAATAAGTTAAGAAAGTTTTTAATTTATGTGTATAATTAAAACCATTTGATGACATAATGTTTATCTTTTCTTGTGTGACTTTAACTTATTTTAACTTAATTTTTCTGCATAATCCTAACTTTATTTAGCGAATAGCGTGCAACGTGCTTTAGCATTTTCCATTTTCTGCTTGTTTAATTATTCAAAAACATTAATTTACACCTCCTAAGCACATCATTAAATTTAATTATCATTAAATTATTTTCGTCAATGTTACAAATTTAACATGATAATAAGCCGTAAACAGTTATCGCATCATTTAACGATCCCTATCAAGGTTGCCTCGAAAATTAAATATATAAAATAAACAACCGTATTTTAACCCATGTAAATTAATCCTAATCGACTCTTACCTATTCCAGCTGCAAATAATAACAATTCTTGAAATATTTTGGCTGTCAAAACAACTAAATTTTAGGAGATATATTTCGTAACAGCCACATCTTCATCTTTACACTAAATTTTGAGAGTTAGGCCATTACGGTTGCCATAGGAACGATTTCCGTACGCATCCGACGTAAAATTCCTACGCTACACGTGTATGTTTATTTTCACACGACCGTGAAAATAATCCAATGACGTTTGTCTGAAATTGCAGCAGAGAAATTGCAGCGTCATCGTTACCATGGCGACGACCTGCTGCGTTGCCGGATTGCACGAATTGTTTTTAAATCCAAGTATGCATATGAAAATGAATATTTTTGAATGGATTTAAATAAATAGAGGCGTTTATTTTAAAATCAATACTGAGAAAAAATTGGTTTGTTATACTTTTAGTTAAGCAAATATTTTACTGGAAGAATGAGAGAGTATAAAAAAGGAAAGTACTGATGAAATGACATGAACTGGTTCAGAGTAAATGGGAGTGTCATGACAAGATTATATGATTAAATATTTGAAATTAATAAAATATTAATATACATAACATACAGGGTGCTTAATTCTCAGAAATTATGAAGTACAATTTGTATGTTTAATTTTTACTTTTCTGGCTAAGAGAGAAATAATGTAGGTAATCGCGAAAAATTCACACCTCGGGCGTTTATCAGATTTTCACGTAAAAGGGACTTTAATCAAGAAAATCATGGTTTTTAAATTCCGTTAGTCTGTCAGTTTGTCGTTTTGATGGCGCTCTAGCCTACAACGATATTACCAAAATATATATTTTTTACAGTTTGGAACCCAAAAGAACTTTGAAGCCATAACCCTCAAGTGGCTTCTCTGAGAAATAAAATATTTTCCATTCGGTTTAGCTTTGTACCGACTTAAAACGGTAACTTAACTGTTTATCCAGGTAAATTATTAAAAAAATGTTTCTTTTATAGGTTTTTTGGGCCACTAAATTCGAATATGATATAAGAAATTACATTTAAGGGCTTAGATTTACCCTTTTTAGCTCCTACAGCCCTAATACATACAATTTGTTGAAAAAATGTACCAAACGTATAAATAAAAGAAACGGTTTTTAAATAATTTTATGCTTCGGGGGAAAAAAGGGTGAAAAAAATGGGGTAAAAAACACCCCATTTCGTAGAATCCGCTATTTCTTACCGATACTTTGTACTTGATCGTTTCTAAAAGAATAAAAGTTTCATGCTAATTTAATTACCTTTTAATCCGATTTCTACGGATATTTATGATGTATTTAAATAAGATGAAATTCTGCATCTGGATTGACTTTATTACCTCAAAATTAATCTGGTAACTAGCAGATTACAAGAGTCATTCAACGAGAATTAAATAGTGTCAAATTGCATCTGTTGACTTCTTTTTTAATGCTAAACAACCATCTTGCCTATATCACATTTCCTTTATGCAACACCTTCATTTATTGGTTAGTGTGTAAAAGCGTCTCATTTTTTTTGATACGTTTTAATTAAAAAAAAATCAATTTATTTTTAGTAACAACATAATTAATTTTGATCATATGGAAAATTTGTGCTTTGAGTAAAGAAAATAGAAAAAGATAACGATAAATGGCTAAAATACCAAAACACAAAAAGACTATATTGTGTCAAAGTCAAGCGGCAACCTATATTAAGTATTAAAATTGTTAATAATGTTAATATTAAATATCTTTTAACTTTAACTAGTGCATTAGAAGTGGCACTAAACGCTAGACTGACAGAATATTAACTTTTGAAGTTTTAGTCGAGGAAACGAAGTTATGAACGAGGGATTTTTTGTGCAGTAAGATGGATTTGAATGCGGTTTTTTGCATTCAATTTGTATGAACGTCTAGAAACATTGTAAACAAATGTAATTAATGGAAAATGAAAAACTGCATTTCTGCATTATAAAAAAGCATTTTAAAGTTTGCAGTTATAAAAAATGTATAACTGGGTAAATAATAATGAATTTGTTACTCAAAGTTTTTCGAGGTCTCTGAACACGTATATGACATTGGCAAGGTCCTACGGAGTACCTGGTGCGCGCTAAGGATGGTGTAAATATTCTCTTTTCTGGAGTTTTATGACTATTCCTCCTAATATCAGCCCAATTTTGTTTCTTGGGGGTTTTGGTTGTCGCTGAACACAAATATGACATTGACAAAGTCCTGCAGAGTACCCGTTGCGCCCTGTGGATGGATTAAACGTCGCCTTCTGAAGTTTTACGACAGTTCCTCCTAATATTAAACCAAAAAATAAGAACCAGTCAAAAACAAACTGATAATAAGGTATCCCATCATGTTAATTTTTTGAAGTATCTCTTTTATTTTAATTAAAATAATTCTTTAGTATTATTTACCATTCTACAGGAAAAAATACACAAGGTAGCTATTTCACATTAAAAATTAATTAAGTCACCACCCCTTTTATTTTTTTAACAAAAATAAATGTCACAACAAATTAATATGTCAGTTGTGCCACTATTTCATAAAAGCACATTTTTTTTGTGTCTTTACTGATGACCTAAAGGGTAAATACTTTTGGTTATAAACACCAATAAACTCACAAATTATTATTATTATTATTAAAAATGAAAAAGATAAAATGGGCTCATTGCATACCTAACATTTATCTTGATCCAAAAACACGTAAAACCTCCTCCTTTGCCTATTAAAGAACCATCTTTAAATATATTTTCCAAGAAAAAAAATCTTTCGGCTTAACTATTATTTAAACTAAATGTCTGGCCCTTTAAATATGACGTCAGACCGTGACGACACGGGGTATGCTAAGTTCCAGTATTACATGTTTTGCTCCGTTTGCTTAAAATCGTCACATTATTTTATTTCAAATAAAAACAAAAAAATTATACTGCATTTCTTTATTGTAGTCTTTACTGATGACCTAAAGGGTAAATCTTTCGGTTATAAACACCAATAAACTCACATTTTATTATTATTAAAAAAGAAAAAGATAAATGGCTCTTGATACCTAAATTTATCTTTAGAAACCGTAAAACCATCTTCTTGCTTGCGGCGGGCATTATAAAATTCAGCATTTGCATTTTGGTTATGTGTGTGGTTCTGTGTATCTAGTCCGTATAAATTCGTTTTTGTGTATTTTGTTTTCAAATAGCGTCTTATTTGAAGGTAAAATGACTGAACAAGAATTTTTAAAAGTCCAGAGAACCATAGAAAAAAGTCGTGTAAACATATGAAACTGCTCGCATACGCTCACGTTATAGTATTTCGTTACGTCACGCAATATTTAAATGGTTTGTCGCCGGTGTTTTACATTTAAATTTTATAAATGTACACCAAGCCTAACTTCAACAGTTTTTTAAGACGTGAAAATTGACTTAAAGGAGGTAGATAAAGATTTCGTATTCAGAATATTAAAGTTTAAATTTACAAGCCTATTATTTTTAAATGAAAATGACTTAAAAGTAATAAAATCAATCGTTCAAATTCATTACTTTATTATATATAACATTCTTACATTGAATTGGTAAAAAAATCATGTACAAAAAAAACCTTTTAACTTGACATTTTTTTGAATTTTTGCCATTTTACACGTTTTGATCTCAACGCATCAACATAATTTTTTTATTTTTAATATAACACATAATAAGCTTATTAACTAGCATTTATTTATTTTGGTGCGTTGAGTCCATCATATAATTTTTTAAAATAAAAGATCAAAAACACCTGTAAAACGGCAAAAATTCAATAAAAATAGCAAATTTAAAGTATTTTTGGTACTTGTCATTCTGATTTTTTTTACCAATTAATTGTAGATGTAAATAAAGATACTTGAAGTTATTATAAATATAATAAAATGGCCTAAATTAAAACTTTTAATTTTCACAAATATGATAATATGTAAGGCCAATCTTCATCCACCTCCTTTGGTAATTTTTTACTTACCCGTCCATCGCCTATTTAATGAAATTTATTAAACCGTGTTTTTTTGGGGGCGCAAATCACAAATCTAAAGTTAGTTTTTTCCGAAAACCTCTAGTCATCTTTTTATAGACAAAAACACTTTAAAACATTTCAAAAAATCTTGAAATATGAAAAGTTGACGCTTTTCAATGGTTTCGGGCATCTTTTTTATATTAACATAAGATGTTTAGAAAATTTCGGTGCTTTGTTTTTAAAATACAAATACGATCTTTTGGAGGTGTTTTTGTTAAAATTATCGTGGAAATAAGTTTATCAGTTAAATTAATACGTGTGTTGTCAAAAACTTCAGTTTGGTTGTAACTACTTTTGGGAAGAAGAAATGTTAGTTAAGTTTTGCTGTTTTGAGGTAAGGTCAAAGTGGGACGGCATAACCTAAAAATAAGGGGTTTTGATAAAAAGATTTAGGTACTTCAGATTAGTAATCAGCGCCCCAAATTAAACCAGTTTACCAAATTTCACTTAAATATACAATGGACCTGGTAAGTGAAAATTACCCAAATTTTATGTCCTTTGTTTTTTAAACTTCTCACATGACTAAAAAGTGGAACTAAGTGTAAATAAGTTCTAAATTTGATTTTTATACCAATTTTTATACGATTTGGACTTATTTTAGAAATTAAAAAATGGTTTTATGGTTATGTTTATAAACAAAGTCTTGTAGTAAAAATGCATCTGACTTCACTACTTTGACAGTTTGAGTAATTAAGTGAAAACTAGTTTACACCAGAATTTATACCAAACACCTAGTCCTAAATTACACTGACGATAACAAACGGTTTATTGAAAAAAAAGTGAAAAATAGAGTACTCTATATCTGAATAACAAACAGACCTTAAATATATAAACCAATTACCACTTGAGATCTAGAAGTTACGTCTTGAAATTAGTAAATAAATTCCCTATTTTCTCAAACTGGACAATGTTTAAATATTTATTGGTCTAAAGTAAATAAATACAATTTTCTTGCCCTATATTATACATTAATAAAACATAGCTGATAGTTTAAACCTTTAAAAATGATTTTGTACTTAAACCACCTCTGTGAATATCGCTGTAAATTTTTATGCTTTTATACTTTAAGCATTTTTATAGTTCATAGATTAGTATTTTGTTTATATTTGTATATTTTTGTATATGAAACAAATTAATTTTATCGAAAAAGAATGTTAAAATTTCTTAACAGGTTTAATTCTAGACCATATTTTACAATGAGATTGTTTTTTCTATTATACTGATTTAAAACAATATTTAAATGAACAAATTGTTTTTCCTGACAAACAAATAGTAACATTTGGCAACATAGCCATTAACACTAAATGTATTCATTTATCACACACAAAAACAATCTGGCCAGTTTATGACAACTTTAAACAAAAATCTTAAAACATTTTACCTACTTAAGTATTTGCACCTTAGCTTTGAAGTATTTAAAATCAATTAGTTAAACAAATAAATAAATATTGATAAACAACAACAGAAAGTTGGAATAGACTCTAATTATGAATACAAATTTAAATCAACATAAACATCTTAATAATTGTTTTTTCTAGGTAAAACTGACAACATGCCAGAAAACCCATATTAAAATAATTTAACAGTACCCTTAAAAGATTAATTATTTATTAGGTAACATCCAAGGTGAAGTTGCCACTCATTTCTAATAAAATTACTATCTATTTTTTATAAGGTTAGAAAATCCTGATAAAAAAGGGGTGAAATTAAATAACCTCCAAGCAAGCAAAATAGCTTAAAATATTCCCCTCTATGACAGTTATTGAGAAATTATATTTTGTTTATAATGTCGATTTATGATATTTGTCCTTTATGTTTAGCAATAACTGTTGAAAATTATTAATCAACAAACCTCAAATAACATCAGTTATGTAATGAATAATTTTAACTTATCTGTATCAATTATATGATACAAAACTGTGCTTAAAGCTTTGTATATTCTGGTTTCTTTATCACATACATAATTTACGAAGAATTTCCAGGATCTATTTTAATAAGTATGCTATTTTGAGAATCACAAAACTGATTTCCCCACACCTTCAATGTGATGTGATGAAAGCTTTGTTTAATCTTACAAATAATTGTTTAAAAAAGCATTTTGACAGTTTAAAACATCGTCAATTCCTTTGTACAAACAATAAGGCATTCAAAGCTTTGTTAAAAATAATTTAAGTCCAAATTTAGCAAAAAAATTGCCACGCGTTACACATAACCATATTTTTGCTAGTTGACTTTGCCCCATCAGGGTTTTGGAAAACTCTTTTGCCCTTTAATTTGGTTGTCATTGTCAACTGTGGTATTTATTGCCCAGTTAATTTCTTGTTATATATTGAAGCAGGTATATATTGTTTAACAATGTAGGTCAAAAATTCGGCCATTAAACAAATACACAACGTGAATTTTTAAAGCAGCATTTTCGTTTGTTTCATGGCCTGTTCGATTTAACAAACGTAAAAAACTGTATATTTAGAATACAGACACAAAATTAAAAATGTAGAACAATTAAAAGTAAAAAATATATCATACCTTTACAGAAAAAATCCAGAAAAACTAACGAAGGAAACACTGAAATCAAGACCACACCATTTTCTGCCACAAACACATGATATCACGGATTTGTTTGAAGCCATCCGTCATGACATATTTTTAAATTTTCGCGCCGTATTGATCGTCCAGAATTTTTTATAATATATTATTCATATTTCATATATTACATATTTTGGTCATATAAAGACATCTGTTGTATTTATAAAAAAATATATACGAATCATACAGAAAACCCCAATGTTTTTAAAAGTTATTTAAAAATTAGGTATAATACATGTTCACCATATTTTTATTCTTTATTTCTATCCAAATGCCGCAAATAAGCCGTCTTTTTATCTGACACTACAAATTTTGGAAAATTTAGTTTATTCTTATTATCCAAGGCTTAAAAATTTTGAGTTTAAATGTTTAAAAATAATTTTAGGAATCTAGGATGAAATATCTTGTATAGCAGAAGAAGGCTTTGTGACCCTAAATATGCGAAACTGTATAGTGGGTTGCCTACTAGTAAAACGCATTATTTAAGAAAAAATAAAATTTGGTCTTGCAACAGAGGCGGGCCCAGAAATATCTTAATATTTATTTATTGTTAATTTTTACGAGTCAAACAAATGTTTTAAAATATTGTATTTTTTAGATTTTATCAACGATTTACCTAAAAAATAATTTTAAATCTTATAAATATTTAAATTTTAGAGTTGAATTGTTTCGAGAGTTTTTTCATAAATTATTTTAAAAATTAAAATGCGTCTCTGACTATTTCGGTCATCTTTGAACCCGATGATCGCGTTCGTTGAGTCGCGGAATAAACCGATAAGAAACGAGTGCCGGTGACGTTGCGTTTTGAGTTTTGTTTTTCTTTTTTTAGGCTAATTATAATTTTATTATAAAGTTTGCCCTTTTATAATTTTTTACGAATTTTAAATTTTGTTAAAAGGGCCAGAAATCGGCAGCCTCTCTTCAAAATGATATAGTAAATCCTCATTGCTTTTATTTGTTTACATTAGGAAGAAACCACTGATAGTAGACAGGTGAGTTAAAGAATGTTGCCAAATATACATACATTTCCGTATTTATTGTACGGCCAGTTTGAATGGTAAAAAATAGGAATATCAGTTATTCATTTTTTCTAGTTTGTGTTGCCTTACGTACTTTTATAAACAAAAGCTTAGTTTTGTTATATACTTTATAAAATCTTACATAAAAATACCTAAAAGAACATTACCATTGACCTGACGAAGATGCGACATTGCCAAATTGTCTATTCCTAATTGTTTGGCTTGCTTACTTGCTATAATTGTTTTGCTCAATTTTCTACAGGTACTTATTATTTCGCCAGCACATTTCGTGCATATTTTTCATAGGCTTTTGTCAGTCAGTCAGAGTCTTTTAATTGTCGTCACCAAGTATATGTAATTTGACCACCGCAGGCTGCGCTCTACCCTGGAGTAAAAAAAAAGAAAGGAATCAACCCTCCAACCTCAAAACCACTCTCGCGGCACTTTTAGACGGTGGATGAATTCCCTCTTTGATTTTCGGAAGCAAGAAACCGGTTTTCCGCGCTGCCAACGTTCCTCAGAAAACTATGTAGATCACAAAACAAAACACTATATATGTCTACTGAACGAATGCCAAAACATAAGTCCTGTTCCTAATTACAAATAATTTTTTAAGTAAATGTGTCAAGGTGCCTTTTTCTGTATCCCCCCTCCCCCTATTAAAACGTTACGTAACTACCAAGTGACCATTTTTACCTAAAAGTCGTAAAAACAATGTTACGTAACGCGTAGTTCAAACCCCCCTCCAACCCCTGTAACCCATCATAACGTTTTACAAGACCCCTCCCTCCCCCGAATGCGTTACGTAACACTTGAAGGCTCCCTTAAAAGTTTTTTTGCATGACATATTTCTTGTGCAATTTTATTTTAAATTTTTGCTCTTTGAATTAATTTTTGGATTTTCGGAGCCCCTCCCAGTTCCCGTCACAAATTTTTGTGTTTGTGTGACACTTTCCCCTAATGTGACGTCACATACTTAGTGATAGATTGTACAGCGTCCTGCCGGCAGTACTAAAAAGTCGCAATGTAGTACGTTTTTTAACACGTGTTTTGAGTCATATTCGTCCTTCTAGCAGGACTTATATTTATATAGGATTGAGAACAAATTTCAAACTTTCCCGCAATTTTTGCCTACTTTGTACGATGTCCCATACGGAAGAAATAAGCCTCCAAAGTTTAACCTTGTCAAACGTTAAAATGATGCACGCGGGAGCACGAGTCGCCGTTGCGGCCCACTATTTTGATCAAAAACGACAACGCATGGGGTTTTATGCATTTTAGGAAAACTGGTCAGTACTAAATGTTATGGGATATTTTATCCACAAAAGCGCCAAGAATTCAGCAACCGAAAACTTACCACCGCTTTTCTCTTGTTTTAATAATAAAAGGAAAAATAGTCGGACCCATCGATTTTGTTTTCTCGGAAAACAATTTGTTTGGTTATTTATAAACGTATAATTATCTTTAAACCTGAACCGGGAGTGAATGTTTTAACGCTGGAATTTTAAATGGACAGGGATATCGAGTGATACAATATTTTTAAAAGATCTTCTTTAAATTTAGTGCATCCTCCAATTTTAAAGTCACTGAAAGTCTCAGTCAAAGAAAAAAAAAGAGCTTTACAATTACGTGTTCTCCAACGACCGGCAGAAATTGTTTTGCATCCATATTCAGCATGGTATACCAGCCTAACCAAGCATTCCTTTAAAAATTTTTAGGTTTGTTTGTAATCCTTTGTTAAAAAATCGGATCTTTGTTTGTTTTGTATTTTTAATAACATTTTTACAAAAGTTCCAAAGGTTGTGCTTAGAATAACTAATATTTGTTTTATTGCCGATCAATTTAGGTTTGTTTTTATAAGTATTTTATTTGAATGTCTTTTCTGACTTAAATAACTTTGTTTTTGAAAACTATTATTTCAGGAAATATAATATCATGTTTACATATTCCACTAACTTTTGATCAACGGTTTGGGTAGCTGCATAGTAGGTCTCTATAAACAAGTCAAAAATGTATCTCATTTAATATATTCCAATCGAAATATTTTACGGTGGGATGCAGCGCTGGCATACCGAAATAAGTCCTGCCGGATGGACCGCCACGTTGGCGGGTGTACGTCCCGCCGGCGGACATGTCTCTGTACAAAAGTACTTCTGAAGCGCTTCCAGCAGGACATCAGTCTGTGCAATCTATCATTAGCCATTAATTTAGACAAAATTTTGAAATTAGTAAATTAAAATAGCACTTCCAAAATTATTTATAGATTTCTGTTTAAAATTTTTTAAATACTTTTATAAAATCAAAAACTGATCAGACATTTTAGAAATTTTACAAAGCAACAAATCAAATGAATGTTACAAAATTAAGTCATGCACGTAGATTTTGAACCCATTTCGTTATTATTATTTATGACTGGCATACCAGTCATTTTGTTCTCAAGTTAGTGTTTTTCTTCCAACTATACCGGGTGTTTCTCAAAGGTGGTTTCCTCCTCTAAAAGTTCTTATTTTTAAAGATAAAATAATTAAATTTTGTATGCCGGTTTTTGACATAAGTATGCATTGTTTGACCCGTTCAATTAATTTGTATGCCTTTTTTGATAGGATACGACATTCTGAATACAATGACACCTCATATGTCTTTTTTGACGCTTCTGCTAAAAAAATATTAATTTTTTAAAATTTCGATCTAGAGTGCCATGAATATGTTAAAGTGGTTAATTTCAATTCAGATAGGCATGGAAAAATAAATTTGATCTTCTTTTATTGTTTAAGTTTGTAAAATTCTATTTATGGTCATAAGTCATTTTTTTCAAATGGAACGAGGGTGGCTCATTGGAATTCCCTAAAAGAGCATTTTATTTCAAATAATTTGGTACCACATATAGGCTAATCAATAGAGATTTTTTTGCACACTTAAATTTAGCCGGAGGCAACCTGTGCCATCTATTTAAACATCATAAATAGATGAAAACCCCGGTTTTGACCCCAGCGAATTTGTTTACAGTAATTGTTTAAACAATAAAAACTGTAAACAAAGGTAATTTTTTTAGTTTTTCGCGTATAACTCAAAAACAATTTGCGATATCGCTGTGGTGTCAATGGGACTATTTTAGAGAATTGAAAAAACTACAAAATGGTTTTTATAGAGCTTTTTCCGAGCATATCCCTCCGAGAAAATCCGGAAAAACTCCAAAAATTGACCTTTTTTCAAAAAATTATATTCCCGTTCTGTTTAAAGATTTAGGAGTAATTTTTCGAAAAATAATAGCTAATAATATGTAGTTTAACTACGCAGAGAATGGTTTCTGTCCGATTTATAGTTTTTAATTTAGGGCTCACTAAAAATTTAAGGTTTTTCTTGCGAGGCCTACCGTTTTAAGGCGGACCAATATATTTTAATTCTGAAAACGGCATATGCAAGTAGAGATCAAAATCTTTCTTTCCATATTTTGAATTGATTGCGTAGGGGATAGGAAATCAGTGAAAAAAATCTCTGAAAGTCGTGCAAAAGGCAAAAAACGGCGAGTGAAGCAGAGTAGAATAGCGGTAGTGGGGGAGCGAGGCAACGGAGGAGAAATGCATATTAGTCCGGGTAAATCTGTAATTTAGCTTTAAATGATTTTGGAAGGTCATGAATTGAGATGAAACCTTTTGCATTTTCTTTAGAAACAGATCAACTACAAACTGTTGGAAAGAAATAGTGGATACTGCGAAAAGGTTTTTTTAACCCATTTTTTACCCCCAAACATAAAACTATTTCAAAAAAACGTTTCTATTATAGGTTTTTTGGACCACTGAATTCGAATATGACATTAGGAATTATACTTGAGGGCTTAGAAACAGGCACTCCTAAATCATACATTTCGCTAAAAAAAAGTTTTTTCCGCATTTTCATTTTTACATATAGGTTTTAATGGTAAAAAAGTTTTTTTAGCGAAATGTATGTTTTAGGGGTGTAGGGTTAGGTTATATATCTTTATTATACATTATACATTACATACACATGAGCATTAATATTTTTGAATAGTACTTATAACAATAAGATAAACAAGTAAGCAAAAATATAATTATAATAAGATAAGTAAAATGCACCTATGAGGAACACCTGTATTTGCATAATTCACTACAATCACAACTAGATTTAAAAACATATCTTAAAGAAAGTAACATTCAACAACCAAAAACTAAGAGAAAGGGCCAAAAATGGAATCTACAAAAATCATGTAAAGTCAATCACTAAAAAGATAAAGAAATCAATTTAAAAAACCTTTCAAATTGTAGGTAGTTATCATAAATATACCTTTTGGAGGGAGTAAAAAAAGGTGAATTTAGCCCTTCTAAGCCCTTAAATGTAATTTCTAATATCATACTAGAATTCAATGGCCCAAAGAACCTATGTATATGTACCATTAAAAATATGGAAAAAACTTTTATTTAGCGAAATGTATGTTTTAAGAGTGTATGAGCTAAAAAAGGGTGAATTCAGCCCTTTCAAGCCCTCCAATGAAATTTCTAATATCATATTGGAATTCAGTGGCCCAAAAAACCTAAATGTACCATTAAAAAGGAGGAAAACTTAAAAAAAAATGAACGGGGTAAAAAAAGGGTGAGTGATGTAGTGTAGTAAATAAAGATATTTCCATGGAAATGGAAATATTGGCAATTTCCAAACGTGTAGAAATATTGCAAAATCTAGAAAATATTGAAAACAAAATAAGAACGCGTTTAAAACCGATTACTCCTTGTTGGCTATTGCTTGCTTTAGCAGAAGTTAAATAGCACTCTCATAAGAAAAGCATTGATGCTGAATACAATATTGAAGGTTTTGAGGACATCGAGAAAGATGTGTCTCTTGATCAAGTTGATCAGCTTGTGTCTTGTGGTAGTGTGTAATAACTTTTTTAGAAACTTCACTGTTTTCTTTGTACTTTTAATACCTAAACTTTTATTTATATTAATGTATTTTGCTTTTTTATTTTTAAATGACAATTTCACTCATGTAAAATAATTCCATTTGAAATGTTTAAAATCGAAATATGCTATCAGATTAAAAAAATGTTACTGGCTAAAAAAAAATATAATTTTACGGATCTGTTAATCGTGTCGTCAATCATTCCCTCAGTAGTCACTGTATTTCATACTGTTGATTAATTAATATTTTGGTTTTAAGTTTGTTTTATTCGTGGAATTGTCTTACCAAATACCATTCGTGTTTAGATTTGAGATGGATATTTGTTTCTTAGTACCCTTAAAAAATTGTTTTACAACAAAACTTGGTACTAAGGTACTTCATTGCATACTTAATCACCATGCAAAAAAAATTTCACTTGTGACCCCTCTGACTATAGAAAATCACCCCTTAAAATTACAGTCCTTTTTTATATTTGAAATTTTTTAAAAATATTATAAAGTACCCTTAAAAAAGTTGTTCCACAACAAAATTGGTATGAAAGTACCTCATTGCATACAAAATTCCCACGCAAAAGGAATTTCACTTGCGACCAGTCTGACTGTAGAAAATCACCCCCTAAAGTTACAGTCAATTTTTATATAGGGAACATTTTCAAAAAATTATAAAGTACCCTTAAAAAAGTTGTTTCACAACAAAAACTTATATGAAGTTACCTTATTGCATACCTAATCCCCATGCAAACAGAATTTCACTTGAGACCCTTTTCAACACGCAAGTACGTGCGAGGGCCGAAAAAAATTCTAAATAAATTGATCCAACTCTCGCACCGTTCTAAAATTTTTATACGATCGTCTTAAAGTCATAAAAAAGCTGGAAAATTTTTGGCGCGATGTTACCCTTGAAACCACCCCTTTTCAACCCTCAAGTACGTCCAAGGGCCGAAAAAAGTTTAAAATGAACTGATCCAACTCTCCCATCGGTCTGAAATTTTTGGAAGATTTTCTTAAAGTCATAAAAAGCTGAAATCAATTACCATGCAAAAGGAATTTCACTTGCGACTCGTCTGACTATAGAAAATCACCCCGTTTTTTAAAAAATTATTTAAGAACCCTTAAAAAAGTTGTTCCACAACAAAAATTGGTTTGATGGTACCTCATTGTATACCTAATCACCATGCAAAAGGAATTTCACTTGCTACCCGTCAGACTATAAAAAAATTATCCCCTAAAGTTGCAGTCATTACGTATATAAGTATATAGGAGAAAATTTTAAAATATGTAATTATAAAGTCCCTTAAAAAAGTTGTTTCAAAACAAAAATTGGTATGAAGGTACCTCATTTCATTACAGACTTATATAGAAAATCAACCTCTAAAGTTGCAGCCGTTACTATTTTAAAAAAAATAAAGTACACTTAAAAAAGTTGTTCCACGACAAAAATTGAATATTTAATCACCATGTAAAAGGAATTTCACTTGCGACCCGTCTGACTATAGAAAATCACCCTCTAAAAATACAGTCCTCTATTATATAAGGAAACTTTTTTAAAAATTATGAAGTACCCTTAAAAATGTTGTTCCACAACAAAAATTTATATGAAGGTACCTTATTGCATACCTAATCCCTATGCAAAAGGAATTTTACTTGCGATAAGTCTGACTATAGAAAATCACCCCCTTAAGTTATAGTCATTTTTTTTTAAAGGGAAAATTTTTTAAAAAATATAAAGTACGCTTAAAAAATTTGTTTAACAACAAAAATTGGTATGAAGGTACCTTATTGCATACCTAATCAACATGCAAAAGGAATTCCACTTGCGACCATAGAAAATCACTCCCTAAAGCTACAGTCATTTTTTATAAAGGGAAAATTTTAAAAAAACTCATAAAGTAAAAATTACCCCCTTTTTTAAAAAATTATAAAGTTCTTTAAAAAAGCTGTTACACAACAAAAATTGGTATGAAGGTACCTCATTGCAGAGTTAATCCCAAGCAAAAGAATTTTTTCTTGCGACGCGTCTGATTACAGAAAATCAATAATTTTCTCCTATATAAGTAATGGCTGCAACTTTAGGGGGTAATTTTCTATAGTCAGACGGGTTGCAAGTGAAATTCCTTTTACATGGTGATTAAATATTCAATTTTTGCCGTGGAACAAATTTTTTAAGTGTACTTTTTTTTTTAATTTTCCCCATATAAGTAACGGCTGCAACTTTAGAGGTTGATTTTCTATATAAGTCTGTAATGAAATGAGGTACCTTCATACCAATTTTTGTTTTGAAACTGTAATGGATTCATGGTTGGAACAAAAGGCTAAAGATATAATCTTGAAAGGTTAGTCCCTAGTACTTGTTAGGTCATCAATCCATTGCACGTATCAAAGCCATTGACCGTGAAGGTTAACAGTTATGTTATGTTATGTTATTATTTAAATATTAGTTTATATAACAATACTCATATATTATTGTAAACTGTGTATATTAAATAATGTTTGTTTAATGTTTAAATATATATATATATATATATATATATATATATATATATATATATATATATATATATATATATATATATATATATATATAATAACTTGATTTATACACATTAAGATTAGATACATTTAGATGCATTTAGATGCAGTAAGATAAGTTTATACTATTTTTCTATTTTTATATTAAAGTATGTTTTATACAAAGTCTCTTGTTTGACTTCTTGACGTGTACCAGATACTACGAACCAAGTACAAAGCAGTACACACATGGCGATCCTACCAGTTACATGTTGAGAAGTCAGAAAAAGTGCATACCGTCCAGTGATATGGTAAATAGACGCCAATATGGGCAAGTCATCTTCCAAACATGCGGAAATTACTGACTCTGGAGTAGTCAATTCAAATTTTAAGGGACTTTATAATTATTTTAAAATTTTCTCCTATATACTTATATAAGTAATGACTGCAACTTTAGGGGGTAATTTTTTTATAGTCAGACGGGTCGCAAGTGAAATTCCTTTTGCATGGTGATTAAGAATGCAATTAGGTACCTTCGTTCCAATTTTTGTTGTGGAATATTTTTTTAGGGTACTAAGAAATAAACAATCGGAAATTATAATAGGCTGTCAAATTTAGCTGCTAGAGATCGAACGCTGTTAGAATAACACCGATACGTCACGGTTTCATATGGCAAACTGATATGAGACCTTGACGTATCGGTGTTGTTCTAACAGCGTTAGATCTCTAACTTCACATTTTCGGCTGCTTAAAAAAATCTGGTAACTTCACTTTTGGCTGCGTTAAATGGCTGCTAATTTCACTCCGGTTAAAAAATATAGACAACAGAGGCCCGATTCTGTAAGCAAATTTTTTGACATTCCGTTTCCCTATCTCTTTCAAAACAGTGACAAACTTATAAGTTACCTTTAAGAGCAACAAGGACATGTGATCCCTATTTTGACATTCTCTTTCCTTATATTTTTACAGAATCCCAGCTCAGATGACACCTGATCATTTAAATAAGTACGTATTGGCGCTAAAGCCATATTACGAAACATACTTCAAATAATATAGTGAAGCTCGGAGTCATCATTTCCTACTATAAATTAAGGAAACGGAACATTTGAATTCGATTTTTCTAGTTGATGGTGCCCGTTATAAGGGGAAAATATTTCGTAACACAATCTACTGTATTCAGACGCCACAATATTCAGCACGTGTTGTCCTAGCGCAGGACAGAAAATTGAGCGTATTACTGGCAAATCGGATTCCGTGGTTCAGCATGCATTTTTAAAGGGTGCGTCGTACCCTAGGAGATAACGCCAATACGCTACCTTCTGCCTTCTGTTTAATAAAAAACAGACTCCTCGTAATTATCGCCACATGTTAAATCGCCGCACACAGCAAGACGCAACAACCTCGCATTTTTCTATTTGTAAAAAATACTTTATTTTGCATACACGATTTGCTTACCAAGTAGCATCATTTTTCAGTGTCCTAGCCTGTCTTGTACTTCGAGCATATACCTTCCTAGAGGCAGCCTTGTCGCTTAGCCGTGAGTACAACATTACTCTTTTGCGCCAAGTGCCCGCCGACCAATAAGCACGCAGAGTGAGGTATATATACTTTTATCTATCTATACTAAATATTTTTACTCATAATTTCTCTCTCTTGCACACTTGTTAGCACGGCCAAGCGACAAGGCTGCCTCTAGTAGGTGTATGCTCGAAGATCTGGTATTTTTTGGCATAATGCATTCGGCAGCCACAGAACAATTATCAGTGATCCATTGGCCTTAAATATTAGCCAACCTGATGCTTGTCCTCTCAAAGTTCCATATTTCCATATTAGCTTCAAGTCAGTAGTTCGATTACTGGAATCACGATGTAAACCGAAATTGTCATGTTTTAATACAAGACCATTAAGTTCGCGACTTTGAGGCGCAATTTGTCGATTCACTTTATTAAATGGACTTTTTCCTGAAACATTTGTGTCAACGTAAATAGCCTCCAAGTCTAAACCTCCAATATAGTGTAGAGTTGAGGCTATAGCTTGCTTGTATCATGAGTTTCCGGGATCATCATCGCAAGTAAAAAATAAACTGGGATTAGTGTGACGTCACAAAGCTTATGATTCGCCCTGCCCCTATTGTCACACGATGTCACCTTTTGTTGATCCACTTTCGCCCCCTTTCCCTCCAAAGCACCAAATATTTAGTTGCCGGGTTAATAAATCTCTTACCTCACTTTAGACACCAGCGTTAGTATAGTCTGTCTCAAAGTATATCGTTATGGCTTTTGACGGACCATACCCCAATAAACTTTTAACCATTTTATTACCTATTGTTATTGGGTAAACCCATTTACCCATTTGTTCATAAGGGCAGAGTATTAACATTAGGCATATAAATATTTTAGCTAATATTTTAGTGGCAGTGTTGAATAACTGTTTTTACTGTGCGTTTCGAAAAACTTGTTTTACGAGAATATAACTATGTCGCGTCGAAATCATTTGTCATTAGATGCAAAATAGGTTGTGAAAAATGTGTATGAAACTTTAATCAGTAGAGGTCTAATTAAACAAGAAGCTTTAAAAGAAACCTGTCTTCTTACAAAAACTCCAATATCATCGATAAGGGATATTATTATTAGTGAAAAATTGAACGAAAGAAAAAAACGTAGTGATTTTCAATCTCACCGTATAGACAATAGTGATCAGGACCTAATAAAAAGGAAAATATATTATCTTTATGAAAGCGGAGTTATTCCTACCTCCGATAGACTAAAAAAGAAGGTAGGCGAAGACGAAACCAATATAAATATTAGCCGTGCCACCCTCCATAGAGTTTGTAAAATGGGATTTAAATACCGCAAAATAGACAAAAGACAAGTAGTAATGGAATCGCACAGATTAGGCACTTGGAGATTTAATTACCTTCAAGAAATTAAAAGATATAGGTTAGAAAACAGATTTATAATTTACCTTGATGAAACATGATTCGATACACACGTCACAGTATCCACAGCACCTTCAAATAAAGGAAAACGCATTACCCAAATACACGCTGGTTCAGAGGACGGATTTGTCCCAAACTGCTTGCTGTTGTCTGCAAAGAATATTAAGAATTCTAGGTTGAATTATCATGAGGATACAAGTGCAGAACCTTTTGAAAACTGGTTTCAAAATTATCTTTTAAAAAATATTCCAAACAACAGCGTTATTGTCATGGATAACGCAAGCTACCACAGCCGTCTGCTACACAAAGCACCAGCTTCATCAAGTTCAAAAACTGAAATCCAGGAATATTTGTTAGAAAATGATATTTATTTTGAATTCGGTTACAAAAAACGCAACTTTTAAAACTCCTAAATTCATATGCAATTAAAAAACAATATGTATGTGATAATTTGGCTGAACAGGCTGGGCATACTGTCTTACGGCTTCCTCCGTATCACTGTATGTTTAACCCCATAGAGCATTTGTGGAACCAAGTAAAATCAAAGATCAGGGCAGAAAATGTTACATCTACTTTAAGGCCCAGTGTTATAAATTTGATAAAAAAATTTAATTACTAACATACCAGTTGAGAGCTGGAAAAATTCACTACAGCACATTATAAAAATTGAGGACTATCCAAAACAACATAAATCCTATTGTAATTAATCTCAATGATGACTCTGATAGTGAAACAGAATTAGATTTAAATATTTAAATTAAAAATGTAATTATGTATAGATAATGCAGTTATACATTTATTAAAACTTTGCATATATTTAATTCCTCAATGTAATTTTAAGATTATACTTACCTACATAAACAATAAATTATGAATCTTTATATTATTAAAGTCCGTCCCTAATGTTCTGTCCTTTAATACCTACCGATCCGATAGAAAAAATTCTAAGAAAGTCAATACTGAGGAAATATTCTCATTGCTATTGTCATTTAAAAAGTAACAAGATTTAAATGGCCCAAGTTGACACATAAAATAACTTCTACATTTCTATTTCAATTAACTATTTTTTGTGAAAAAAGGTAACCTAAAGCTAACTAATGGGCTAAACATTTAAACTTTTTATATAAACGAAATTATATTTCGCTTATTTTTTTTTCAAAGCATTTAAATTTAGACATGATGTGCTGCACCAGATATAACAAAATTATTTGTAGAATTCCGAAAAATTAAACTACATCTCTTGGAGATAAAAACAGGCACAAAGACTAGGCACCTTTTCGGCTCTCAGAGATACCAACAGGCACATAGAGTAGAAAACCTTATTGGCTTCTAAGGTATCAACAGGCACATAAATTAAATAAATAAAGAAAATGCAGACGACTCAGTATTACCTCGTGTATTGGAAAGTAAATATCATAACAGAGTGATTCGGCTAACTAGTCATTTTATTAGTACTCCCTAAACATGAAGTTTAAACAAATTGTTCTTGAACCGGGTTTCCGAATAAAAAAGGACGCCGGCTGTAGCTCGGAAACTATTTATCGCACAGCGTTGGGGAAAAATATTTTTAGTAAAAGTGGTCAAAGAAAAGGGTTGTGGTTAGTTGTGGTTAGTATATACTCTGTTTCGTTGCAAGCTATAGTAATAAAATATTTAAATTTATGCTAATAAGCTTCTTGTATTAGTACGGGTATACATATTTTAGAATTCAATTTACAATGATTTAATAGACAATTAGAATGCTGCCGGTAATCCGCTCGGCTCCGGTCTAATATGAGGCAGCCCTTTGTGTCGAACAACAAAAGAATAACGTAGTGTCGGCCAAAATAATGCTATAAAACCCTCAACTGTCGCTTACGCTTGGGCTGGTGTTTGTTAAAAAGGTTTTAAGTAATTTTTTAAAAGTAGGAACCTTTTTTTTTATACTATATTTTAACCATAATATCCGAAAATTAATACCTAAGTTTGAGTAAAATATGAGAAAATATATTTACAAGTTTTATTTATTTGCCCCTAAGACAAAATTACATTTTTGTTTAGCAATCGTCAATACTTTTAAACTAACCTTATAAAAATACCTAAAAAACAATAAAAAAAACTATTTTAAAAGTACAACAATAAAATAGTGAAATATTAAAAATGCACTAATTAAAATAATAAAATAAACTAAAGTTAAAAATGTATAATTAAACTATAATGCTTATCAAAAATCCACCACAGTGCCAGACTATGTTAAGTACAAATTAAATGTAAAAATGTCACCAAAATGAAAAATAATCTAAGATAATTATTATATTCTCTTTACTCCAATACTCAAGACTAAATCAAACATAAACCATTTCCTTAATTCATGAAAATAGTATTTTACGATTTAGAAGTTTTTAAAAATAATTCAATAAAATTACTTTATTGAAAAGTTCATTTTTAGACTTACCATAGTCAGGCTCTGGGGTACAGAATCCATATCATATTAAATGTATTACTCACATCTACCTCTTAGCAATTTTCCAGATCTGACAAGATCACTTAAGGAACTATCACTGCTTGAATCATTTAAGTCTCGTTTTATAATTAGAGGTTCAACAGTTTCATCGACTACTATATCCATATTCCACGTTTTATTTTCTACATGTAGCACATGTTCAACACATCTTTGCCAGGTTTCTGGGGAAACATTAGATATGGCATTTTGAAAAAGTTTTTAAAAGTTGTATTATTTCTGACAACGTCACCTTTCACTTGCGCCCATATAAGTTCTACTGGGTTGAGTTCGCAGTGATAAGGTGGCAGCCGATACACACTAAGATTTCGTTTTTTCGCTATTTCATCGAAATTTGTGTAACTTTCTTTATTTTTCGCCACTTCAATTTTTACTAGTTGTAATAACTCTCGCTTAACACTATCTCCTAACAAAATCTCCTATTTTTTTAGATTCAAATAATAAAAGACCTCCGTCTACAAAACCATTCTTGCTTCCAATATGAGTAATAATTAGTATCCCTAGTAGTCCCTTCCCAGATGGAGGTTTTAAACCCGTGAAAAGGCCTTCATTAAATGCCTGGCGAGCAGTTGTGAGATTCCCATCTTGCCAAATTTATTTAGCGTATAACCCTCATTTATCCAGGTCTCATCTGGATAATATATTGCTTTTCTTTCGGAACGAGCTCTTTTTATCTTTCTCAAATAATCTCTTCTCCATTGGACAATCTCTCCACCTTCTATTAACAAATTTAACAAATATTTTCTTTGACATTTCTTCCACTGGAAATTCAAACCCTTTAAAATTCTCCATAGTATTACCCTACTTATTTCTGGCATTTCCGGATGATTTCCGACAACTCGAAAAATATTATCCACAGTCGGGATTTTTTCTCATAAAGAAACCATGTACAATACGTCTAATTGCTTGGTTTGTGTCATCTGTTATCTGAAGTTCTTTTTTGCCTGGTCGCTTTTTTGCTTTTTTTGTAATCTTCCTTCTTCTTCTTGTTTTAGAATCCTATCGCTTTTCCAACTCCGGTCATTAAAGCACATTTTTCAACTCTATCATCCACACTTAAATCACAGTTTTGCTCATTTGTGATATAATCGAATACATTTTTAACAATACGCTTTTCGTTTAATGTTAAATGGCCGGGGTGTTCACGTGTTGTTGAACAAGCCATTTTGGTAACTGTAACACTATAACACTGTAACAATAATAAGAACTACGCAATTGCACATTTAGAAAGATTATTAGTTTGCCAAATAAGACAAATTGAATTAGGCCTAACAACTTCCTAAAATATATATTTTATTCAAATATTTATTTTAGTTTTGGAATAATCAATATTTAAATTAATTTATATTATTTTGTGCTGTTCTCAAAAAATATTAAAACAGAACATTAAACCGTACAATCATATACAAAAAATAAGTAAAGTAAATAATAAAAATATTAGGATAGAAAATCGGTATAATTTTAGTTGACACAACACAAGAAATCGGAATAATTTTAATATTTATTAACCTTATTTGTAATTAAGTATAAATATATCTAGATATTTAAATATATACTACTATTGCTTGCAATGAAACAGAGTATAGATGGCGCAACCGCAACGGTAACTTAAAGAACCTATTTTTTTAAGATCAGCTGGTATTAGGTATAATTTTGATAACATCAGCAAAAACTCTAACCAATTCTGCATCATTTTGGTTCAGGACTTTTTGTCGTATTTCCAATAATAAGGGCGATGAAGGAAGATGATAAATGATGCAATTTTCAAGTAGCTCTATCTCCCTCATCTTTTTTTGAAAAACAATCAAATGGGTACTTGTTTGAAAGCAAATTTAAAGATCTATAAATGTTCGGTGTCGGCTAGTTTGTAGTTCACCAACTAGAGAACTTTGTTTATAAAATACTCGTTTTTTTGAGAATTTGTTGAGAAAGTTAAATATGACGATATGATTTTTTATTGTGGGTTTAGAAAAGTTAAAAAATCTACACTTTGGCAAAAACCGCGTTTTGATATCCGCATTTGTTTTCGAGTTATTTCAAAGGAACCTGTTTTCAAAATGATAAGTCATATTAACAATTAATCAAAACAGTCTTTGGGACAGAGTAAAATAATAATTACTGTGGAGTAAAATACTGGAAACTATTTTAAAGTTTGTATTGTATCCACCAGAGAACAGAATGAACAATAGAAAACATGAAAATGCGATGATTGGTGCATTTATTAACTCTAATTCAAATATTAGTCAAATAGGCTTGAAAATAAAAACAAAAACAAAAGATTGGAAAACGACATGACTTATTTAAGTTGTCGGTTGTCAGTTCGATATGAATTAATTTGGAATGCTCATTTTTTATGCAGATTAGATTCTAATAAAGCAACACCTATATAAAAATTGGATTGAAACTGACGATTTTTAACTTAAATAAGGCATGTCATTTTCCAAACTTTTGTTCTTATTTTTAAGTCGCGTTTACACGATGCCAGTTGAGGAGACAATTGACAGAGGAGAGCTTATTGGTATAAAATTATTGGCTACTTGTAAACACCTCTGGCCAATTGGCGTGCGAACTACCCTGCCAGTTGTCCTGAAATTCGACTGTCTCCAGGAGTAGACAGAGGACAATTGACTGGGCGCAGTGACGCCCTCCACCACTCTATTACGGCAGTTGTCTTGACAATTGGCGCCGTGTGAACGTGGTAAGGCAGTAGATATCTCGTTTTGGGTCAGTTTGCCTTTGTCAGTCAAGACGTCTACGTGTGTGAGTTTAATTTTAACTTAGGAGGCAGTGCTTTCCTCATTATTGTGTCCTTTTTAGACAGTTTACTTTCAACAAGCTGCAATAGTTCGTCCAAACTCTCCGAACTCATCCTTAAACAAGCTTTATATTTTAATAGATCCTTCATTCGTAATTCTTTTATCAATTGCAATGAAGCTCCGTGACTGTCTCTTTTCTATAGCCATTTTCTTGACCACTTCCTCTTCCTATTTAACTCTTCTTCGAGAACTTCGCAAGCCTTAGCGAAAAATTCCGGACAAAGATCATCACACATTACTCTTAATTCATCACGAGACACAACAGACGATGAAGACGCCGCCATTTTTCGTCACCAATTACCGTAGCAATAGCTTCGCCGTGTGAACAAGTTCTCATTCAATCAGACATTCACGCAACTGGACCAAGACAACTGGCCCCGACAATTGTCTCCTCAACTGGCATCGTGTAAACGCGGCTTTATTTCCAAGCCTACTTGACTAAGTTTAAGTTAAATTCCCCAATAACCGCATTTTTATGTTTTCGATGGTTCAAATAGTTCAAAATAGTTTCCAAAAACCTTTTTGATCAGATGGATAATCCTACATTTTTCAAAAGGTTCAATTAACGAACCAACAAGATTAGCTTTTTTAAAAGAAAGAAGAAAATTTATTTGTTAAAAATTTTTCCCTTTTCTATGGCCTAAGTTGGCCCCTGGATTTTTTTCCTTTCTTTTTTTGTTTCAAATTTCACAAAAAAAATCCCAACACTACCTTTTTGTTTTTACTGTTTACAAAAAAAAAAAATATTTTTTTCCCTAACAAGGGGGAAAAGGGATATGGGTAAGAACCAAGAGCGGAAAAGTTATTTTCCCAAGTGAGGAACAATATTTTTTAAACAAGGGGAAAAAACCAACATAATTTTAAGGATTTATGATTAAAAAATTTTATTTTTAAAAAGAATTTATACACTAATTATTATTATTATTAACATTTTTAGTAAAAGGCAGTTGGTCGCGTTTTAAAATTTTTTGGACGGGTTGTTTTCTGGAAAACGTTGACGGCCCCATTGGGTTCTTGATAGCCAATCTTTTGCAACTATGGAAGTAGTTTCTTGAACCGAGAGGTTTAGTACTTTGGGAAGATGGCATTGACGGTTGTTTCTGGATAGTGGAAGGTGTTTTAGTAAAATTGAGTATTTTGTTTAAAATATCCTGTCTAAAATTTTTGAATTTCGAGGTATCCTTCGGCACGGGGGAATTTCCCAGCCTCAAGGTTTAATGTTGGATTTTTTTGTATCAATACTAAATTTCCTTGGTCTTCAATATGGAACATAATTTTGTTAACTCCTCTGACAAGCCCCCGGGCCAAAATTGTGACTTTTATAAAAAAATAAGTACCATCGGCCTTCATCCATAAATTTCGATTTTTCTTTTTTTAAAAGACTTTACCCTTTTTGGTCTAAAAACGATTTTTTTTTAAGGTAGGCCGTCCTTTGAAAAACTTGTTTAAATCTATTTTTTTCGTAACTTAATGATACATTTTAGCATAGATTCTAGACCGGGGATCCCCAAAACCTTCCACCCTTTGGGGCCATACTGATTTCCCCGTGGGTTCCCGGGGGCCAAAACCATATTATCTTTGGGCCGGGGGAAAAAAAATGAAATAGCCCACTGATAAAAAAAAAAGCCCGAAAAGTACACAACGTTTAAAAAACTGAAATCGGACTAAAGCCCCAAAACGGCAACACTGCATTTTTTTTTTCCTGTCATTATCTGTAATTTCTAGATTATGTAGGAGAGCCAGGGGATAACGTGCCGCGTCTTGGCACAAGCGGAAATAGGTAGTCCCTTTTATCGCAAAAGAGGGCCCTAATAGCACGTACAGAATAACCCGTTGGTTCGAAATTCTGGTGTCTTTCACTCACCAGATGGCAGTTGGTTTGAAGGCTAGGGGCCCCAACAAGTCGTTCTTGACACTGTTTTAAATAAAATTGCATATCTCCTTAAAACGTTTTTGTGCGTGTTTAAGTTTAAGACATCTTTATAAATTTTTGATTTTAATTGTTGTTTTTGTGTGGTTAGTAGTAGGGAAAAAGAAGCGAAAAATTGATGTGAATGCAAAAAATTAAAAGATAAATTGGAACATTCGTATTTCGTTTGAGCCCATCAAGGCGCTATGTTTGTTTTCAAGGCATAGCCGTTCTAAAAAATAAACACTAAACGTCATTATGAAAAAAAAACATTTTCAAAATTACTCAAAATATACAGGAAGTTTGGGACAAAAAAATTGGCTGAAAAGATTGAAATCCCCATTCTTCATTTAAAAACTCAAAACCAAGGGCTGCAACTCGTATTTTCGGTGTTAAAATTTGAAAAACGTGGAAAACCTTCACCGAGGGAAAAATGATAAAAGAATGCAAAATTCGTAGCCGAAAAAATTGGATTTTTTGGTGGTTTTTTTGGCCTTTGGATGAGTCAAGGGAGTGTCAGATACTGCTCAGGTGTTGATTTATATTCGGGATGATAAAAGCAGAAGTGCAAAAAACCTTTTGTTTGTATAGTATTCATGGCACAACTACTGGTACAGATATTTTTAAAGGAGTTAAATGGATAATCAAAAGAACCTTCGATGGAAAAACTTGAAATGTATTACAACTGATAGGCAAAAACATGAGGGGGAAAAGAAAAAGGGTGGTCGCTCTTTTTAAAAGGCTGAGAAAATGACGGTGGTTAAAAACCATTGTTTACGTATCATTCATCAACAGTCTTTGTGCGGAAAATTTTTGGATATGCCCTGACGTTCTAAAACCAGTCTTTCAATTTAAATCAGATCTTTTGGGCTGAATCACCAAATTCCGACAATTTTTGAAAGTTGGAGAAATGATTTACCTTATCATACTGCCGCGCTTTAGTTGGGGGGAAAGTCCTTCAGCGTTTTTTTTGAACTTCGGCGTGATCGAAATTTTTGAATAAAAGCATCACCCTCTTACTAAATTACAAAAAAACCCATGGCTGGGAAGTTAGCATTCTTGTTTTTTGACAAAACATGTGAACGAACTGAATTTGGGATTGCAAGGAGAAAACCAGCATCTTCCGTTTATACACTAATATCAAATCTTTCCCCGGAAGAAATTGACACTGTTTCAATCACAACCAAATAAAATTTTTTTCACATTTTAAAACATGTGAAATATTCAGCCACACTACTGAGACTGAGTTTTTTCGTTTTGCAATCGAAACTTTAGTGCTTTGAAGATAAAATTTTTATACTCGTTTCTCGGACTTTGATGCCATTGCGAATCAAAATTTAAAATTTTTTAGAATCCTTTTGATACTGACATTGAAACCCTAGCCCGAACTTCAAATGGGAAAAGATTGATCACAATGCAGTATATAATTAAAAAAATATCAAAACTCATCTTTGTTGGAATTTTATAAGAGTCTTCCACTGACCAATTTGATAATTTGCATAAATTTGCTCGTGGTCTGTTTTCTGTTTTTACTACTTTTTGTGTGAGAAAACCTTCTCCCAAAAAGAATACACAAAAATGACAGATCGAAAAATTAAATGATGAGCATCTTAAATCTCTTTTAATAATTGGGCAAGTTAAATTAGTCCACAACTACAAACTATTTCATGGAAAATCTCAAACATAAATTTATTAGTATTTCATATGTCATTATGTTTGTTATAAATTATGTGATTATTTAAAAAGTATAAAATGTTAGTTGGATTCATTTAATAATTTGTTAGTTATTATATACTGAAGTTAAATTTTCTGCATATTATACATGTCTTTACCATTACAATTCTGTGTTTCTTTATCCCAAATTATAACAAAAAAATAACAATAACCTACAAGAAGTTAGAGTTAGGGGTTAGCCCATGACCATATCAATTAGATGTCATTAAAAATTATTCAACATAAAATTAAAAATCCAGTAAACTAAATTTAATTTGCTATAAAAAATTTTTTGTTCTAAAGGGGTTTTCAAGTATCTAGCTCTCCGCGGGCCGGACAAAAACGTCCGCGGGGGGATTTCCCCCGGGCCGTAGTTTGGAGACCCCTGATCTAGACCATTTTTTTGGTGGCCGTTTCGCCATGTTAAATCTCCATAAGAACATTACTGTCTTTCAGAACCCGACTCCAAAACTTGGCAAAATAAATAAGGGTCCCTTATATTTACATAAATGAGACATGTATCTTTCATGTAAAGAATCAATTAAAAAAACAAATTTTAATGCAAAAAAAAAGTTTTAAAACCACTACAAAATTAGTTGGATTTTCGGTAGTTAAAATTGAATATTTTTTAAAGAAATTTTTTCGCATTATATTTTTTTCTTGTTTATAGACATTTAGTAGTAACCAGGTAACAAAAAAAAACGTTTTTTTTCCATTTTTTTTTTAATAGTGGTTTTTTTTTTCGCACATTTTAATTGTTTGTCCCATATTCGATGTATTTGAACGGAGCGGGTTTAAAAGGGTAGCTTAATTTAAATCGTACACTTCAAAAAAGGACGAAGACTGCGTGTTACTAGGTGAGAGTATATCATGCCGACTCATGAAATCTGCCAAAAAACGTTTTAAAACTTCAGGTATTTTTGAAAAGATGGGCCCTCTCAGGCCCGTATTAGTTTTAAAAAATTGTTTAAATTTCGTCCTTTTTTAGTTAACACTTTCAACACATACCTTTTTAAATGGGGTTAGTATGTTTTTTGTGGTTTTTTCTTTAAACCTTGAGATAGTACTGATAAAAATAATACGTTAAATTGCTGTCATTTGGACGGTTTAATAAATGTCTAAAACATGTTTGAAATTCGGGTTTTAAAGGGTAGAAACCCGGCCCTAAGTGCCGGGTTTTTATCTCCCGACGGTCAGCGCTTACATGGGTCGAACTTATATATAAATAAAAAAATATGTGCCATACAGTCTATCAGCCTGCAGTCAGAGCTGTCAAAAATCCTAAAATAGTACTTCAAGTACAAGTACCCAAATTTTGATTTTTTAAAAATTCTTCGTAAAATATCAAGTATTCATTAAAATGTCGCATTTTCAAGTAAATTAAAAAATTGAAGTACCACCCAATTTTTATGAGTAAATCAAAATTGAAGTAAAAAAATACTTAAGTAAAACAAAGTACTTGAATAAAAAAAAGGACTTAAAGTAAAACAAAGTCTAAAGAAACCCAAAATCTTATAAAAAAAATACTTGAACTAATTAAAAAACTTCAAGTAAAACAAATTATCTTGAGTGTATTTTTTAAAAGTTAGGGGTTTTTTTCAAAAAGGGGTTTTCCTCCCAAAAACTTTAAGGGCTGAGCCTGTCATTGGAAATAGTGGCCAGTCGGGAAAAATATATTAGGAAAACAAGAGTAGGTAGTAGGGGTTTCTAATTCCCTTTTTGTGGGGCTTCTCCCTTCAAAAATGTAAAATTGTTAAATTTTTTGGGAACGGCCTACAATGCCGTACTGGGTGAGGGTCGGGGGCCCTTTAAAATATTATGGGGAAAAATTGTTTTTTTTTCCAAAAAGGTTTTTTTTCCCGTGGTTGCCAACGGGGTTTTTGGCATCCGTTATCTGTCAAAAGCGAGTGTTTTTATATTTCCCTACAGCAGGTTTCACCCAAAACCCATTCTTTGGGGAAAAATTTTAATTTCCCCTCAACAAAAAATCAAGTGAGAACAACCTCTTCAATTTTGATGTCGTTTTCATTTTTTATAAATATTGTAAATTAGTATTGGTTGATTTTTACTTCAACTACTTTTTTTTTATTTTTATTGTTTTTTTTTTCAACTACTTTTTTTTTATTTAATACTTTCTTTATTTAAATTTCTTTTTTTTTAAGTACATCTAATATTCAACTTTAAAAAAATCTTAAAATTTACTTGGTCAAAACAAGTAAAAATCCAATATTTTCATAAAAAAATCAAATCAATACAAGTACCTCCTAAAAAAAGTCTTGAAGTAAAATTTAAAGTACTTTAAGTAAAAAATTTACTTAATGTACTTCGTTTTTACAGCTCTGTCTGCGGGAGTAAATCATACATTTTTTTTTGGCATAACTACGTTCGATAAGCGTTGACCGTCGGCCCAAACACTAAAAAAAAAACCATGGGTAAAACGAGTGCTTACAGTGTACTTCTTTCCCTTTTTTTTTTTTCATTCGTTAAAAAGGAACGAATGCCTTAGTGCGCAAACTTATTACGTAATGGTTGGACATGTTATTTCGACCCTTTGAGCAATACATCTAAAAAAACATTGGGCGAACAATGAAAGGAAGAAAATAACAGTATTACCTTTTTCTCCCCCTCCAACGTCTTTTTGGGCAAACCTCCTTATCCTAATCATCACGTTGGGGGGGGAAAAGAAAGGTTATAGTGTGATTCTTCTTTTTCTCTCCACTTGTTCGCGTTGGGAAAATTTAAAGGGTGCCCCTGTGGTATATTCAGGGCGACACAACTTTTAAAACTTCAATTGACTTTTTGTTTAAAGGTTTTTTGTCAATGGCATCAGCTATTATAAGTACGTGTAATGTTCATTAAAGAACAAATTTTTTGTTCAAAAAAATTTAAAAATTCGGATTACTCGTTAATGAGGTTAATTCTGTTTAAAAACGTAGTTTTACATAATTTCATATAACTCGGGTTATTTCAGTATTTAGTCTGTAATGACATTTGACTTTTACATTTTTAACATATTTTGGGTAATAAGATTAATATACAAATAAACAATAAAATATGATAAACTCAGTTTTTATTTACAAAACACATACAAAAATGTTTTCAATTTATTTTACATATATACAGGGTGTCCCACGATCGACAAACTGCGGCGATTTCTTGAAAAGTGTGTTTTGGAAATTTTGAAGATTTACTAACGTCGGTGGGAGCAAGTCGGCTAAAATATTTCCAGGGTGGTGGCTGTTATACCAGAAGTAGGTGTCAACTTGCTAATTTAAATAAAACACCCCATGAGTAGAACGTAAATCTGCTATGCGGGCCATCCAGAAATTTTAACCTGGGCTTTAAATTTTTTTCCAAAATTTTTAATTTTCCAATATCTACCTGAAATAACTTTTTAAAAAATAATGAAACTGCCAATATTTTTATTTCATTTCAATCTAAGCTAATACTAGAATCATACAAATTGAATAATTGGGGCCCATGACAGCTACAAAGAAAAATATGGGCCCTCAAACCACAAAAAGAGGTAAACAATAAACCTAAGAGCCAACTTTAAATTGCATTAAAAAAGAAAACTAGAAATGATCGAGTATTTCTAAATAGTCAAAAACATCTTCAATTCATGCCCTTTCGAACAATATGCAATAACCACAATTTGCTTAAAAACAGCAAGAGTTATTTGTCAACTTTATCAAGATGGGCATTTTTTCCTTTGTGGCTGTCATGGGCCCCTATCATTGAAATTGTATGATTCTAGTATTAGTCTAGATTAAAATAAAATAAAAATGTTGTCACTTTCATGATTTTTCAAAAAGTTATTTTAGTTCGAAGTCAGAAAATTAAGAATTAAAAAAAATTAACAAAAAAAATCTTAGGGCCAAGTTCAAAATATCTGAGTGGACCACATAGCAGACGACCCCACCTATCTCAGATTTATGTATGTCTACTCATGTGCCGAACAACTTGCATATTATTTCATTTTTAGATTCTACACAAGGTTTCATGCTTCATGTCCTCTACCTAAATCTAAACGTTTTTGACATATTTAAGTTTTGTACATAAATTTTTGCTATGAAAAAGCCGTTATTTAATCTGAGTTTGATTTATTGTTAAAAAGAACCTACTTTAATAATTTTTTAAAAATATTTTAATAACTTATATGTTTTTAAAAAACAAGATTGAAAATAAAATTAAAAACCAGCTAAAAAACATTTTTTTTGTAAAGCCCCAATTTTTTAATCATATCTTATTTAGCATTAAAATAAGGGCAAGTTTGTATAAGGATGCCTATTCCGAAAATGTTTAGTTTTTGGTAAATTATTACATAGTTTAATATTTTTATATGGCGATTGCTGATTTGATGTTTAGTTATACTCCTATTTGGTTAAAATATTTTACTCTTAGTTGGATTATGACGGTGACATTTATATAGGAATTGTTTTTTAACGCCATGAAAAATATTAAAGTGGCAATATATCAAATCCAAAAATTTTCGTAATGGACAACCTTACACAAACTTGCAAATATAAGATAAAATATAGATAAAATTATAAAATTCGGGGGTTTTCCTTAAGAACAAAGATTTTTGGCAATTTTTTAAATTTCATTTTTAATCTTATTTCTTGAACACCCTTTGTAATAAGTTATGAGAATACTGTAAAATCTCCTTGAATTAAGGCATGTAAACATCAGTTTTGATGTAAAAACTTAAATATGTCAAAAAAGCTTAGATTTAGGTATAGCATATGATAATGAAATTTGCCTAAAATCTTGTGTAGAAATCTAAAGATAAAATAATATATAGGGAGTTTTATTTAAAATCAGCTAGTTGACACCTATTTTTGGTATAATCGGAAGTGTCAGCAACTTGAAAATATTTTAACCGAGTTGTCACTATCGACGTTAGTAAACCTTTAAATTTTTAAAGCTTGCCTGTCAATTGCTGCAGTTCGTTGTGGGACACCCACAAAAGTATTTACTTTTGATATAACCAATTACAAAATGTGTCATCTTCTAAAGCGAACTGAAGCTAGTCTTAAAGAGGATTGTTTTCTTTTTGTGGATTATGTTTGCTCATAAAACCCTCAGTTTGGATTTTAACTCTCGATAATAATGGTGGTATCTTGAAACAGTGCAACTTATTTGGGTATGTGGATATCCTGAATTATCTTAACTCTTTTTTTTTCATAGTCATTTCAGCACATAAACCTCCTGGCCTTTTAACAGATCCTGTACTCGGTTGTAAATCCTAAAATATCAAAGATGAATAATATTAGTATTGACCTATGTCCAGGGTTTTATGTTAATTTTATATAGTTTACTAGCTTTTCGCCCGCGTGGATTAAACGATTTTGGCTTTTCTTGTTATTTGCCCGTCTCACAAAAAAAAATTATATTCGATACATGGATACATGGAAGAATATTCTTAGCTAGCCTTTTGCCAAATTTTATCGTGACGAGTCAAGGATAAAAAATGAATGAGTGATCATGATTTTATTTTATTTTTTTTCAAATTAAACCCCTATAATTTTTTAATGATTATGACAGATATTATCTCTAATGACTAGATGCATTTGTTTAATAAAATAAAAAAATAAATAAAAAAATTGTAATTGAATTGTATTAAATTGTTATATTTTCCTTTAATAGGCACTTTATTCCGCTTTGGTTTATAGAATAACATATTATTTAAATATTAAGTTTTTTAGATAATATAAAAAAATTTAGACTAATAACTACTCAAAAACATCACACACATCTACATGTTTTTAAAGTGTACTCAAGGGCGGATTGGGAAAATTCTTATGGGGGGAGGCGGCCTTAGGCAGGTTAACCAGGGTTTTGGGGGTATTCATATTGAAATACGCCCCAATGTTAAGGGGGTCCGGGCGTTCTCCGTCCAGGTTAGCCACCTGTCTGGCTCCACTTGTAAATTACAAATTACAGTAGGCCTACGTATTATAGCAACCACATTATTTTTTACAAATAACTATTGCCTAACCTAAAACAATAGGCAATATAAAAAGTTGTCGATTAATAAGTTACTAATTAACATAACAACAGTTATGTTCTTCCATTTTTAACTCGTTTGTTTTTTTCCCTTTTTTTAGATGAAGGGGGGGCACAATCGCCCCATTCGCCCCTCTCTGAATCCGTCTTTGAGTCTACTGATAAGCTTTAAATATGCAAAAATACTTACCAACACCTACCAATAGTGGTACAGCTGTAAGGTGGCAAACAAGATTTTACTCAACAACCACAGACATTATCTATATATCCGGTAAACATTTTTGGAATCAAATCAAAACTAATTAAGCAAGCCTTATGTCATTCTTAACATCTAAAAGAAAATAAAATAATAAGTAAATAATATTTTTTGCATAAATATAATTAAAGAGGTGAAATAGCAATGGTAGAGATTAAACGCTGTAAGAACAACACCGATACGTCACGGTCTCATATGGCAAACCCGTATAAAACCGTGACGTATAGGTGTTGTTCTAACAGCGTTCGATCTCTACTTGATACATTTTTATGGCATGAAAAAAGTATTTGTAAAAGATTTTGGTAATGAAATAAAAAAATAATAATTGTAATAGGATCTATGGAGAGAATTATGTCATTTATTCATCATATATCCTATTCACCATGATAACTTTACGTAATGCTAGTGTATTAACTTATCCTTAACAATTTGTGTCAATTTTTTTATGAAATATAAATAAATATAGGTAAATATATAGAAATTTAACCAGTCAAGTAAAAACCTTTCAACAGAAAAAAGATATGTACTGGGGCTTTAACAATTATTGCATAGTTCTGTGCTAAAATGAATTAAAATATCTCTTTGTCAAACCTAAATATTTTTAAATCAATTATTGGCCAGTTTCAGGGTGGTTTAAGGTCAAACCATAAACTTTAATTTCGTTTGTGCTGCTGTTGCAGTTCCCGTTCGCAAGTTAGACTTGGGCGGCAGTGAAACGGCAACGACAATGAAATGTCAAGTTTAAAAATTGGCAGTTACTTTTGAAAGTTGTATCCGCGATGAAATATAATTTTAAAAAATAATGCGAATTAAATTTGTACTTACCTTTTGTCATCTTTGGGTATAAAATACCCTAAGCAGGCCTAAACTCTTTGAGTCATTTTAGTTTTGTATTTCCTTATAACCACTTTTACATCGTCTTTTAATGTCTTTAGAGTTCATAAGAACACAAAACGTAACAACAAAATGCACCAATTACATTCCATAAATATTTACACCTTTAACTAAACAAAGCATGTTTGAAATATAAACAAAACTGTCGTTATTCGGAATCGGAATGGCCATTTGAAATCCAGAACACCAACTGATTATTCGAATCTCAAAAGCCAGGTATTGCATACTCTGTCATTCCATAATGTAAACAAAGATGCGACGAGCATCACAAGGTAAAAAAGAGGACAAAAGGATAATCGCTCTTCTCGTCTCGGGTAATAGCCAAATATTTATAGTGGGACATTCTCCAGTAAAAGAAAAGATGTACATTTTAAAACTGCCTTGTGTACGCCATATTAAAATAATTATTTTTGTTGTGAGACTAAGTTATTTGGGTATAACAACTACATTTTTTTTGTTTTACAAGTATTTTATTAAAAATAATAGGCTTGACGTTTTGGAGATAAATGTATCTATCTCCGTTAATAAAAGCAAATAAAAATTTCGTTGCTTAAAACTAATTTAACAATATTTTAAAACAGTCAAAAATACCTAAAAATACTAAAAAAGTTAATTTTAAGGAGACATTTCTTCAGAATTAAGTTGCGATGTGGATGAAAATAAATTCGCTTCTTGCATCATTCAGGCGAGAACGCCAAAAATCTGTCACAGACATTCTACAAAAGTTTGTTTTTGGCCCAAGTTATCGCTTGTTAAATCCATTAACAAAGCTTTGCTCCCTGTATGGTTTCTTCTCTTTAACAAGATTAAAACACCATTTTCTTTTTATTTTTACGTTTTTGCGAAGGCCCGCTATAACTACAAAACTGGCAGCGCTAATTATAACGTCGTCATCTGTTTCCGACGACGATGATGAGTTTCCACGGATCGTTTGCGAACGAGGGAGCACGAACGAATTCATTCGTTCGTTCGTTCGTTTCGTGTTCGCCCAATTTAAACGCTCCTATAGCAGTCTATTACCTCTACATTGTAGTTGATCATACATTTTCATTTATTCGTCCGATGTCAGCGCCAACCGTCGCCATCGGTCGCCTTAGTTTTGATAAAAGTACCTACCTTTTTTGCTACGGATTCCCGCAGAAACATTCATAATACTTAAACTACAAGGCGGGTTAAACAAAGGGATATCCTTTTTTGCTTTTTATACCTATGATACCTATTTGTTTTTCCATTTCATTGAATTTCTAAACTTTCATTTTCTGGCGATTTTTAAATTTTTACTATGTACTTGCTCTACCACACTATTTTTATAATAAAAATCGGTGGTACTTTTAACATAATAGGGCGGTAAAATATTTTGTCAATTTAACTATATCGCAACATTTTAGTTACATGAGTGAACAAACATTCAAATTTTTTAATAATTTTTAAATTTCGCATACTATTATTTTTAAATTTTACCAATAAAATCCAAAAGTGGCTAATTTGTTTATAATATAGTCAAAATTCTTATTATGGCGAATTTTAATTTAAAATTGTAAAATATTGAAGAATGACCCTTAAATTTTATTAAATTGTTTCAGCTTTGGGCGAAATAAGTCTCTGTACTTCAGAACATATTGGCATTTATTTTAGTTGAAATTGTTGACATTTTTCGGTTATACATTTCTACGCACCGGGGCAGCACTTGGTGGAACACAAAATTGTAAAATATTAGTATCTAAAACGCCTGCGCCAGCGCATCCAGACGGCCACCTTCTTGATAAATAAGAGAACTGGGCCAGAAAAATCTCTTCTTTAAAAGACTTCACACCCTTACTTTGACACCAGCTCTCAAACATAACAAATTGTTTTTCATACCTGTGACGAGATTTCATGGGCAGGAGATCTATACTTGCTATTTCTGCTGCTTCGATAATCGATGCTGGTAAATCGTCGTCAGTCTGTCAAAAATGTTTCTCCAATTTGGTTGAAAAATGCGTAACAGAAAATTAATTTTTGATAGATTTTTTTTTATCTTGGGTCAGTCCACGAAGGCTGATGCCTAAGTACTAACGTACCGTGGGTGTCTTGACGTACCGTCATAAACAAAAAGATTCATAAACAATTAGTTGGTTGCTTTGGATTCTTTGATAATTTATATGGAGTTATTAAAAATATGTACTTACATTTGGTAAATTAGGATTATTTTATTTTATTTAATAAATTTTATAAAAAGACTGCAAAATTACACGAAAAGTCAATTTCTTCAAATAAATAACTATTATAAGCAAAATTATGCATTATTTTATAATTAGATACTAATTTATGTTTCAAAAACTAAAAGATGTTACTTTTTCGCACTAGTGCAAAAAAGAGTTTTTTTTCCGCACGCAGATTAGTGTGGAAAAGTACAGTTTTCTGCACGCTTGTAGAAAAAAAGTTTTTCATGATGCCTGGACGTGACATTTTTTGTAACAAATGTTGAAGTTTCAAAACAAAAAAATTAAGTAAGATTACTACTAGCATTTTATCAAACAGAAGCTTCTTATTATTCGCATTGTAAAGGCCAATAATTAAAAAGGAGGCAGGATGGAAGATTCCTAAGTACTCTTAGTTAAGTTGCAATAAAAATCTAATGCTGAAAGCGAAAACATTTAAGTTGCTCTTAATTTTAAGAGCTTCTTAGTAAAGATCTACTTAAGATAATTGTGGTGCAACCGGCCATAAGTCACACACGGTATGTTGGTACTTAGACTTGGAACCTTTGTGGCTGTCTTAAAATTTAAAAAAACTGACAAAAATGACAGACAGCATATGCACTAACCTGGTTTTTCTGTAATAAAAAACCCCCTTCTTAAAAGTCAATTGAAGTTAGCAGCCCTTCCCATACTTTATTAGCGGTTAGTGTTTATGGTATGACCATAAGCCATAAATAGTAAATACAGCGCCGTCTACCTTTCCTGCGACCGGACCGGTCTCGGTTTCGCCGCCGGTGGAATTCTCGCTTTTATCGTAAGTTTTATATTGACTCCGAGACCCGACAAGCATACTCAGTTTTCGAACTGTAAAAGGTTCTTTCGATAACCATATCTGGCTGATTTCTTCAATTTCATGCATAATTTATCCAAAAAACAAAGAAGTATTAAAGTATAGTTTGTCCAAGCTAACATTTTTAGGTTGGCAATGCGAATATCCCTACATATTAGTAAATTTTGTTTTTCAGATTTAAGTTGGCTGATATAAGAATTTTAGTCAGGACCGTACTGAGGAAAGGGAGTTTCACAATTTTAAGATCTTAAAAAAATTGTTGTTAGATTACAATAACTAAATTCATCAGTATTTTTTTCTTGCTGTTCATATATTTGCATAAATTGTGAAAGCTTGATGTTTGGCCATAATATTTTATTAAAAATTATCATTTTCGCCTATCTAGTGCAGATTAATAGTTATTTATTAAGTGTTTGTTATTTAGAAATAGTTTGAACTATTTTACACTTTTTGTACACACTTAGTCCTTAAATACACCTTCAATTAGAGCGCTTAGGTACGTAAAAAAAATGTAAAATAGTGTACACTATTTCTGAATATCAAACAGACCTGTTATGTTTTGTTATATTTGCAGGCAAACTCTTTACAGTTGGAATGAAATAGCCTGATAAAATATCTCACTATAAGGGATGGTTCGATATCCCGTATTATGCAAATTTATAATTTTTTAAAGATGCCTAAAGATAAGTCGATTTATTTCATCTGATATCTGCTTCCTATATTAAATTATAAAATAAATAAAACAAAACAGTAATAATCATTTATTTATTCAGAGTATCATTAACACAATAAGATGCACTTTTAAGATAAGAGAGCAGACAAAGTGGTAGGTTTGGCGTTTTAGCAGCTGGACTGTAAATGGATACTTGTGAGTTCAAGCATTTTTGTAACTACTGTGGCCATTGATGTAATGTGTTTAAATGAAATAGTCATTTTCAAATTAGGTAGTAGATCATCTCTAACCCACTTCTCAAAATTTTCAGCTTTCATCTCGCCATGGTAATCTCCTGTTTTTGTTTTAGATTTAAAACTTCTACTGGCACCATCAACAAATCCTTTTTCTGAACCAACATGTAGAATAATGTATCTAAGGAAAATATAAGTATTTCATTAGTTTTTTAATTAAATATACTTTAATGTTTCATAAGAGTGCAGCAAGTGTGTTCTGTAGTTTAATGTTGTCTAAGAGCTACAGGTTTAATCATATGTCCTATGTATGAAAGAGACCCTAACTGAGGTATCTACCGAATCTGTCATATATGTGTATTTTCTCAGGATCCCCTTATACTTAAAGTCTAAGTGTTTACATACTACGAGTGTCTAGAGTGAAGTCAGATGTAAATTACTGATAAGATTTCGTAGTCTCGAAACTCTAGAGATGAAGGTGTGGAACAAGTGGGAAATGTGAAGTGGACAATAAAGGGATGCATCTGAGTAGGCTTTTAATTTGCTCTAATTGGGCATACAAAAGAAGGAATTATGACAGCTAATGCTTCGGAGCAGAAGCTGTAAAAATATTCCTAAAAGAGAAACAGGTCTTCTACAGCTTGTTGGTGTGCAAGAGGAAAACTGTAAAACTGTGATAATTTATAAGGCAAAACAAAATTTTATTAGAGGATTGTAAAAGTGCTTTACCTTGTGATTTAAAAAATGTGCCCTTCAATTTTCTTAAGTGTAGAAAAGTACATTTTTTTTCTAGCGTATAATTAGTTATTAGAATGTTTTACCTTTCCACTAAAATATACATCATCATCCTGCCAAGACCTGCGGAAAGAGCTGTTTGAGAAGATACAGGTTTCATCGAGAAACACCCAAAGATTTTTATTTCCTCCTAAATCTTCATTTTCCATAAAACCTTTTGAAAATTTCCTTCTCATACGTTGCACATTGGGTTTTTTCATTAAGCTTAAGTTACTTATAAATTTCATATTTTGCTTCTTATATTGTCACCAACTGCGACTATGCGATCCTAAAAATTACATTCATAAATATATTTAAATGTTAAAATATTTGGCACATCTGAAGATGTATTTTTAGAATATGATACTCTTAAAACGAGTAATTTTACCTTTTGCAAGATCACTATTCTGATAGCATCATTTTTCAAAAAATATTTATTAGGTTATATTTTCTTACCTTCGACTCATCACAGCTCTGAAGTGGGTTTCGAAGCTTTTCCAAACTGGAAATACAGTAATCATGATGATTTATACACTAAGAATATCTATTCTAGTGGTTTTTCTTAAAACCAATAAATATAAAAACTTAGTTCAAAATAAAATAAATTATGAAATATAAAAAATGTCAAATAGTCCACACAAAAAAAAAATAAAAACACTGCAGAATCTCACTAATTACTTTAAAACACGAAATAACACACCCAAACACAAAAAAAAATTAATACAAAAATTGAAACGCCTTTAATCCATTACTGGGTGATTTACGCCAATCGGCTGACTTTGACGTTGAGTCTAGTGATTTTGTTTTTGAACATAAGCCAACACAAAAATGTTAGCTTGGACAAACTATACTAAATTTGGTATTAAATAAAGTCTGGAGGAAGTTTAATACTGACAAACTTGTAACTAATGAATAAAAAAATGTAAGATAACATTTTTAAAAGACCAATCTGACAAAAACTTTCGCGCCAAGTTTCAAAAAAAATTTTAAAAAGCGAATCTTGAAATATTCAATTAAATGTAATTACAAAATTCCCAAAATTTTTGGTTTAGGTAAAACCAAACAGGCACCAGTAAAATGAATCTTGTCCCTGACATGAGGAAAAGTGTCAATAAATCAGTGACAGTGGGTATGTCTATATAAACAAATATGAATTATTTAATCTGACGAAAAGGTTCCATAATTAAGTGGCATTATGCGGAAACAGTTCTAGAGCAGTATCTGAAATGCTTTCCCGTTTATTTCCCCCCCAAGCCCATTCCCCCCATTTCAACTATTAAACGTATTGTCAGTAATTTCGATTCCCAAAAAATAATAAATAATTGTAAATGTTTAACTCAGGATATCGAAAAAAAGAGCCGAAGAAAGAGAACAGAGATCCTAATATTCTACTGAGTGGAGGAAAACAAAAATGGCTAGTACGAGGGTTCTTGGGCAAGAGGTAAAAATACATCATACAACGGTATTGCGCACTTTGAAAAAAAACAATTATTATTCGTATAAATTCAATGGCATTTTGTTTTTAAATGATGGAAAAAGCAAATAACGATAGGAATTTTTAAGAAATATTTGTTTTACCGATAAATGTACATTCACCCTTAACAATAAACCAAATGTTCAAATTGCCGGTATTGGAGCCAAGAAAATGAACATCGCTTTGTTCATACTGGACACAATATCCCCAAAAACAAATGTATTCGTGGAAATTATCGGACACCATATCATTAAACCCTTTTTTATGGACTATAACCGGACAGCAGAAACCTTTTGGACTTATATCTGAAAAATGCTTTTAACGGCTTTATTATTGGTCCACGGTACCTTTGGCCACCCAGGTCACCTGATCTTTCACCGAATTACTTCTTTCTGTGGGGTCGCTTAAAATGTGTCATTTATAAAAGTGTAAAAATTTTGAGAATCTTAACCAGCTACAAAACGCTAGTTTGTTAGAATGTAATAAAATTTCGCAATATCAATTTTAGCAACGTTAGAAATGAATTTTATGATCGGGTTGGGATATTGTTTAGCTGTTAATGGGGGTTTGTTTGAACATTTGATTAATAAATGTTTTTCTATGTAATTCTCTATCATTTAAAAAAAAAAGTTATTTATTGTATTTTATTTGATTTTATTTTTTCACACCTAGTAAAATATTAGGAGTTTAGTTCTATTTTTTTTTCGAATCTATTTTTGATCTTCTAAGTTAAACATTTACAATTATTTATTGCGATGGCTTTGGACTCGAATTTACTGACAATACGTTTGGAATGGACCAGATGGGCTTGATGGGAAAATAAATTGAAAATAATTCAAATACTGCTATTGGTTTTAATTAACTTCTAGTATGATAAAATTATTTTTTTAATGATCGATAGTAAAAATTTTTGTTATTACAAATTTTAAAAATCTTTTTTGCCACCATTGAAAATAAGCGTTAAATTGTGGTCATCCTATCAGATAATATTATAAATAAGCATATTTTACTCTATAATATAAAGAAAAATTTTCATATTGATTTCAAAATATACGTATTAAAATTCAAATATTTTAAAAAATTAATTCAGCGACTGGAACGCTCTGTGATTAATTACAACTTTGGGGACTTCACTTGCAAGTAACTAAATGTCACAAGCTTTGTGTTGTGTGTTTTCAGGTGTTATTTTCGATCTTTAACTATCTAAATAAGTGTTTCTTGACTTTATATAAAAAATATTTCAAGTAACATATTTATCCGTTTCGTACCTCAAAATGGACATAAATTTTGTGCAAGCCGATAACAGAAATCTACCTGAGACAGACGCTTTTATGATTGGGGTTTCTTTAAAATAATTTGACTACTATGCTGCAGAACTCAAAAATGTAAAAACAGCTGTGTAGGTACCCCCAAAAAAATTATTTATTTACGTGTTCATCATTCAGTATTTCTCAAAATCTTATTGTAGGTTATGTTTATGGAATGTAGAAATATAAATTACCATTTTCTTAGGGAGACAGAAATAAAAAAGTGCCCATTTTGTATTTCGTGTAATTTATTACATCAGTTTTCATCTACCCAAAACAATATTAATACCGTTAAGTATAAAAAGAGAAAGTACTAACTTGCTAGGTATATGTATAACTTCTAGAACAAACAAAATCATTCTAATCCAAAAGTTATGTTATACCTTAAAGTGTTTTATAAGTTATCTAAAGGCGATATTTTGTTGTATATAAATCGGTAGGTATTTAAAGCAGGATATTTGTATACTTACATTAAAGTGATCTTCACACATAAAAACATTTAATGCGATACAAGGATTTGTTGGGACAGATATAAACAGTTTTTGTGGTGTTTTCAGAAAAGTATTGGTACATTGTGGCACTACACACCATTTATAAACCATTTTGAGAAATTATTAACAAAATGCACTGTAGGTGCACTCGTTTTTAACTTGTTTACTTGCATATGACGTCATGCGAAACATAATATATTTCGACGCCATTACAGAGACAGCGTTTTTAGCGCGAATTTTATAATTTAAACTTTAACGTTGAGTTTTATTGAAAATACAGTAGGTTTCCCAGAAATATAAAATGTATTGTGTTTGTTAAGTACCAAAGAATAATTTAAAACGATTTTTCAAAATCAGTCGAATAGCCTATTGTTACATTAAATAAAAGGTGTGATAAAAAAATAATGTTAACGTGTCTTGTACTTTGAATGTGATGGTTGTGAGATTGATAAAACGAAAGAAAAAACACTCCTTGTACTCGGCTGTACGTCAGATTTGACAAAGACTTATAACACATTGTTTGCCGGTGGCTGGTGTCTGTTTGGTTTTACCTGAAATGTTGTAATTTTGCAGTTACATTTAATTGAATAATTCAAGATTCGCTTATTAAAATTTTTTGAAACTTGGCACGAGGGTTTGTCAGATTGGTCTCTTTAAAAAGTTATCTTACATTTTTTCTGTAAAATGTAAAGGGGAGCCAATAATTGACCCCCTTAAAATTTACATGGGATTTCCTATGTTCCGCTCGGCGACGCACCACCCGGTATAGCAAACCGAACTAAAAAGTAGAAAATAATTTTTAAGTATAAAGAGTTTGTGTTACAGTGATAGAAAGTCTAATAATCAATTGCGGCTAATTAATTTAAAATAAGATGAAAATAAAAAATGTTATTAACAAAATAATTTACTCATAGTAAAATAGCGTATGGTGCTTGATAATAAATGTTACAATTATTTTATTGGTAGCCATATACAAAATTAATTATTGTGAATAACTTCTTAATGTGACTTTTTCACAAACCCGGGGCCCCAATAAACAGGCCAGCCGAGCATTTTTTCACTTATCCACTAATTGAAAGTAAAAAGTGTTTCAATATCCGGATTAAAATCCGCTTGATATTTTTATTAACTCCTCTTTCATAAAGATACTTTTTGGGAACTTAACCCCGGTCGCCTCTGTCTATCAAACGTTGTGAATACCTGTTGTTACCCCACTTGTTTAAATTTCCATAAAAAAAATATTTGGTACAGGTGCGTGCGAAAAATTCTGGACATACGTTTTTTTTCATTATGTATTTCGGGTTTTAAAAAGCTTGCTAACTTATATCACCTCAACTTTACCTAAAAATTGTCGAGTGACAAAAAATAAAGTTAACGGATAACATATTATTTCAAATTATTATAATATATATTTAGAAAGAATAATTTTTAACAAAATGGATAGATTAAATGAACTACAAAGCACAAGATTGATTATGTTATTTGAAGGGCTATAAAGAAATATCCGAGAAAATTAACTTACCAAAAGTACCGTTCAAGATTTAAAGCGAAAGTGGCAAAATAGCGGCTTTTTAAAAATAGATTTTGGAAGTTGCAGAAAAAGAGTCCCAAACGAGGAACAAGATAATATTGGTCCTTTTTTGTAAAACCATCCATTTCAAACAGTCGTAGAAGCACATAGACAAACAGAATTTCCTAGATCTGTTTTGGTAGTTAATGTGTGCGGACCTTGGGCTTTGCCACCGCATTTATGGAAGATTTACAGAAGAAGTTTATATTGATATATTACAAAATGTTATGCTAACCTCATTAACTAATATTTTTCTTCAGCGAAACTTTATTTATCAACAAGACAAGTGCCCCGTTCACACGACAAGAAGAGTTGTTTACTGGATGCAAGAAAATTTTATAAATTTACTACATTGGCCCTTAACCCTTTCAAGACGGCGACTTTTTTGGCTCAATTTACCTCACAGACGGGAGTTCTTGCAGTGCCTTGTGGCCGGCTGTCGTCTATAGGAGTCATATACATCAACTCATTTTTAATGCATTAAAGTTTATCTTGAGGCTTTTTAAACATTTATTTACTCAAAAAAATGTTACATATTCACTTAAAATACATTAAAGAGTTATTCAAATAAGTCAAAATACAGTAAAAACATAACTGCTAAATTTTTTAAAAAAAAAAAAAACAAAATTTAAAACTGGTCTTGCTCATGGTAGATTTTGAAACAAGGAAAAATGCACAGTCCAACATTACACGGAATGCACATAACCCGCGTTTCCCTTTCCTTTCTTTTCACCCTTGGTAGTGTGGGAAAAACCCAACATCTTCTAACAGCATATTTGTTGTTTTCTTTGCGGGGCACCTCTTCGGAAAATGACGCTGCGTCAACCTAGCATTTCAAGATCAAAAAAGTAGCGGGTCTCTGAACTTTTGATGGATATCTGGAAATAAAAAATAGCTTTAAAACGTCACTTCCCAAAAAGACCGTAATGTTAAACGTAAATACCTTTCAAGTAATTGCCGAATAACTGCCAGATGAAATTTGGACAAAGGAATTTTCTTCTCGCACCGAACTGAAAGCATTGCATGAGCATTTAGAAGGCATACATCAATGACGTGAAAAAACAGTTTTTGTACCATTTGATGCTTTTTCTGGTGCAATCCACTGAACTTATAAGCATGTCAGATCCTGTCAACTGCTCCCATGTGTTCATTATATTGCATTACACAAAGAGGCTTTTATTTTCATTGGTTTTCCTGTCAATTTGTGGCAGTGTAACTATTTTGTTCTCGTGCATTGTCGTTAACATAACAGTCTCGGCGATCTTTCCACTTTACAGCTAACAAGTGTTCACTAGTTCTCCACTCCGTTTCACCCTTTTTTTAATTTCCGCTCAAATACGGGCATATGTTTTCTATTTTGTCGAACGGTTCCACAAGAATTAGTTTTATTTTCATGAAGGAAGGTTGACAAAGCGGGACTGTATAGAAATTATCAGTATACAAGGAATGTCCCTTGTTCAGGTAAGAATCCAGAAGTTTGACAACAACATTTCCAGAACTACCGAGGCTATAATTGCAGAGATTATGTGTTTCTTCCAGTGTTTATATTTTGTCTCTTTGCCCATATACACTATAAAGTCTAGAACTATACCAGTTTCACAATCACAAAGGACATATAATTTGATCCCAAAACGATGTCTTTTTTCTTGATGTTGCTTAAAAACTTAATCGCCCTTTTAAGAGGACCATACTTTCATCTATTACTAGATTTTGAAATGGATGAAACTCTGTCTGGAATTTTTGTTTCAACATGTTTTAATATTTTTTTACTTTAAAACAAGCGATTATTTTCTGGTGCAACTTCGTTGTCAAAAAAATGTAAATAGCGTTGAATCATAAGATATTTTGTCCCTGGACATTTGTTGGGTAAATATAGGAGAGTGAAGTAAAATATCTTTGGACCAATACTCCTTTAATTCTAATTTTTGTTCCTGGGATGGTAGAGTTAGAGCTAAAAAAACATATAAATCAGAAATGTCTATGTCCTTCCAGTTTTCGGCTTTTGTTGTTTTGCGTATCTATTCGTTTCTTGTACAATAACTTCTGCGATTTTTCTGTAAATAAGTTTAAAAAAATAGTCAATTTCCATTGACTTTTCAGTCAGATTTTGATTTTGTAGCCCAGCATTGGTCAGATCAAATTCATGTACGTGGGGATTAAACTCATTTTTCGTCCAAATTATTTCCAATTCTTTTTGATCCAACACTTTCCCCCTTTTATCAAATTTTCGTTCTCTTGCAACTCATTATCTTCTGGTATTTTAGATCTTGCACTTCTCAGATATCTGATTTGGGATCTTCACTCTCTCTCGACGAAGGTAGTCTCCTTCCCGCTTACGAACGGATCATCTTCACTGCTGCTAATGTACAAATCATCTGATCCTACACTTTTAAGAATGTTTTTTACTTCACTTGACGTTAAACCTGCTGCACCACCTAAATCACCATCATTATTGTCCTTTTTGCCCCTTTTTTTGGCTCTCTGGAAGGCCCAAACACACTCTTCCTTCGACATTTTAAAAAATACTGGCGCGAATCGCGCCAGAATGCAGTAAATGCACATGCTAAACTCGGCCTTTGACGGCTGTCGGCTATTTCCGTCACTGACGTCCTATTACGACATCAGTCCGTACGGAAAGTACAGAAACGACGGATACGTTCCGACAGTCGTCTGGGTAGCAATTTAAAAGTTTTAAAAAAACGTCTGATATTAAGCACTTAAATATTTTGAGTCGGTGTCGTCTATACGACATCCGTCGGGTGGGTACTTTTTTCTGTCGTATATACACGGCAACCGTACTAAAAGGGGTTAAAGGTCCAAAATGTCAATCCCATGTTTTGGGGTCACATTGTCAAAACGATGAAGAAGGCCAATGATTTTCGTCAACTATAATGTACATCATATCCAAAGACTGATAGCATCTATGCTCAAGCGTTTAGAGCTATATTATTAACAAAAACGTCGCTGAAATAAAATATTAGTTCACTAATATCCTTGTTGCCTTTCTGTTGTTTTAATAGATTTGAAATCGAAATGTGTAATAAACTTATTAAACGACAATTTTTGTGGAAGTATTTTCACTTTTCAATTTTATTAAAAACACAGGCCCGCAAAAAAAGTTGTGAATGCTTGGTATCGGACTAGGATTTTCTAGAGTATTGTTTTCCGCTGAACACGAATCTGAAGTCAAAATTGTGGGTCAAACGGCAAATAATCGAGAAAAGGCGTAACTTCAGATATTAACGATTTTTTTTTAATTTAAAACGTCAATATCTTAAAAACGATAAAAGATATACAAAACTCTATTTGGCATGAACTATGTATTTTTACAAAATCTTTAATTTAAGTTATATAATCTTTTTGTCTAAATGCAATATTTTTCGAGTTATAATCAAAAAACCAAATTTTCAGGATTTTTTTAAGGTATCTCTGGAAAAATTTGAAAATTATTATTTTTTTGGTTTTTTTAAATTTTAAGTGATTTGGGATTTAAGTGATTAAAATAAATGATTTATTATTAAAAAAACTAAAATCACCTTCATAATAAAGATTTTTTTTTCCTGTTTTAGATTGAAATTTTTGTCAAAATTACATTTTCGTTAATATCTCCTTTATTATTTATCTTATCAAAAATGTTTATGTAACTGTTTTATAGATAATTTGAAAAGCTCACTTTTTTGTTTTATGAAATTTTTTGTATCTCTTATAGTTTATATAGTCGTAGTCCACATTCCCTGGTACCATGTTTCTGTCGGAAAATGTACCGTGTTGGCATTTTGGGGTTTTCTCGATTTTTTTCTGTTTGACACCCAATTTTTACTTCAGATTCGTGTTCAGAAAATCCTGGTTCGGCACCCAGCACATACCACTTTTTGCTTTTGTGGGCCTGGGAAATTAATCTGTTCTAAATATATTATATTAATCTTGATATTATATGTTATCCATTGACATTTATTTAGTAATTATTTTGCATTTTGGTACAAAACGTTACTTGGTGAGTTTACGCAATTTCGAAAATATAATAGAAAATGTTAACCTAAAGGTGCTCGCCCACTAGCGCGACAGGGCGCGACCCGACGCGACAGGATTGTCCGCCCACTGGGTGACGCGAAGCGACGCGGCACGACGCGAAATCTTCCAAAATGTGGCAGTCGGTTGCGAGTTGTCATGGAGAGCTCATCGGACGAAGATATTTTTGTGTTTGGAGAAATTGCTGCTATGGAGGAGAAAGAAAAGAAAAAGAAGAGGAGGGTTTGGGTCCATGAAATTAATTGAAAGAGAAATGCGTGTGGAGAAGTCCATCACATATTTCCAAATTTGAGAAAAGATGCAAGAAAATTTTTCAAATACTTTTGCATGTCGGACAAAAAGTTTTTTAAACTTGTCAATTAATACAGACGTCTATAGAGCTCAAAAAAAGTTGCTTTCACATGTCTTGAAATCAGAATCCACTAAATAACTTTTATATTTAGATTAATTTTAAAAAATTATAATAATAATAAAATACACATGTCACAAAAATAACAACAAATGAACAAATGCAGTGATAACAGAACAGAGCAACATGTGAGATTCTTTAGGTTGATACCCGAAGGAGGCCGAGGAGACTCGAATGCCACGCGACATTGTCGCTTGCTTGCTCTCCCGACTTGGCTCGAGTGTGGCGACGCGTCGCGTCGCGCCCGGTCGCATCGCCTAGATCAGGGGTCTCCAAACTTTCCAGCCTTAGGGCCATGCCCCAGTTACTCCAGTAAGTTCCGAGGGCCAAAACCATATTATCATTGTTGCCGGTGGTAAGAAGTGAAATAGTCCACTGATGAAAAAAGTCCGAAAAAGTACACAACGTTTAAAAAAGGCTGCAAATCGGACTAAAGTCCGCAAAACGGCAACACTGCATATTATTAATTTTCCTGTCATTATCTGTAATTTCTAGATTAGTCGTAGAGTACGAGCCATGAGGAGTAACGTGACACGACATCTGGTGGACACAAGCGGAAATAGGTAGTACCTTCTATCGCTAACAGATGGCGCTAATAGCACGTACAGAATAATCTCGTTGGTTCGAGAAAGTTCTGGTGTCTTCCACTCACTTCTAGATGGCAGTAATTGGAATATATAAGAAGGCTAGTGGCGCAACCACAAGTCAGTTCCTATGACACTGTTGTTAAATAAAATATTGCATACCTCCTTAAAACGTGTTTGTGCGTGTTTAAGTTTAAGACATCTTTATAACAGTATTTTGATTTGAATTGTTGCTTTTGTGTGTGAATTAGTAGTATGGAAAAGAAGCGAAAAATTGATAGTGAATGCAGAAAATTCAAAGATCAGTGGAACATTCAGTATTTCGTAATTGAGTCCAGTAACAAGGCGCTATGTTTGATTTGCAATGAAAGCATAGCCGTTCTCAAAGAATATAACATTAAACGTCATTATGAAACAAAACATTTTCAAAATTACTCAAAATATACAGGAAGTTTGCGGACAGAAAAATTCGAAGCTATGCAGCGCGGATTGAAATCGCAGCAATCTTCATTTACAAAACTCAAAACTGAACAAGAGGCTGCAACTCGTGCCAGCTTTCGTGTGGCTCTTGAAATTGCAAAACGTGGAAAACCATTCACCGATGGAGAAATGATCAAAGAATGCATAATTGCAGTAGCCGAAGAAATGTGCCCTGAAAGGTAAATTTATTAAAAACTGTCAGTATGTCAGCAAACACTGTGGCTCGAAGGGTAGAAAACATCGCTGAAAATATATCCTCTCAACTGTTCGACAAAAATGGACATTTTGAGTGGTTTTCTTTGGCCTTGGATGAGTCAACGGATGTGTCAGATACTGCTCAGGTGTTGATTTATATTCGAGGAGTAGATAAAAGCTATGAAGTGCACGAAGAACTTCTTGATATGTATAGTATTCATGGCACAACTACTGGTACAGATATTTTTAAAGGAGTTGAAATGGCCATTAATCAAAAGAACCTTCGATGGAAAAACTTGAAATGTATTACAACTGATGGAGGCAAAAACATGAGTGGGAAAGATAAAGGAGTGGTCGCTCTTGTGTCAAAGGCTGTAGAAAATGACGGTGGTTCAAAACCATTAGTCTTACATTGTATCATTCATCAACAGTCTTTGTGCGGAAAATGTTTGGATATGTCTGACGTTCTGAAACCAGTCATATCAACTGTTAATTTTATCAGATCTTTTGGGCTGAATCACCGACAATTCCGACAATTTATTGAAGAGATTGGAGAAACTGACTTACCTTATCATACTGCCGTACGCTGGCTTAGTTGTGGGAAAGTCCTTCAGCGCTTTTTGAACTTCGAGCAGTGATCGAAATTTTTTTGAATGAAAAGCATCGCCCTCTTACTGAATTACAAAACAACGCATGGCTGTGGAAGTTAGCATTCTATGTTGATTTGACAAAACATGTGAACGAACTGAATTTGGGATTGCAAGGAAAAACCAGCATCTTCCTGATTTATACACTAATATCAAATCATTCCGGAAGAAATTGAGACTGTTTCAATCACAACTACGAAGTAAATGTTTTTCACATTTTAAAACATGTGAAATATTCAGCCACACTACTGAGACTGAGTTTCCTATCGATTTTGCAATCGAAACTTTGAGTGCTTTGAAGATAAATTTTGATACTCGTTTCTCGGACTTTGATGCCATTGCGAATCAAATTAAGATTTTCAGAATCCTTTTGATACTGACATTGAAACCCTAGCCCCGGAACTTCAAATGGAAATGATTGATCTACAATGCAGTGATATAATTAAGAACAAATATCAAAACTCATCTTTGTTGGAATTTTATAAGAGTCTTCCACTGACACAATTTGATAATTTGCATAAATTTGCTCGTGGTCTGTTTTCTGTTTTTGGTACTACTTATTTGTGTGAGAAAACCTTCTCCAAAATGAAGTACACAAAAAATGTTTACAGATCGAAATTAACTGATGAGCATCTTAAATCTCTTTTAATAATTGGTACAAGTAAAATTAGTCCACAACTACAAACTATTGTCAGTGGAAAATCTCAATTACATAAATCTCATTAGTATTTCATATGTCATTATGTTTGTTATAAGTTATGTGATTATTTAAAATGTATAAAATGTTAGTTGGATTCATTTCAATAATTTGTTAGTTATTATATACTGAAGTTAAATTTTCTGCATATTATACATGTCTTTACTCATTACAATTCTGTGTTTCTTTATCCAACTTATCACAAAAACAATAACAATAAGCCTACAAGAATGTTATGAGTTAGCGGAGTTAGCCCATAACCATATCAATGTAGATGTCATATTAATAATTATTCAACATAAAATTAGAATACTTCAGTAAACTAAATTTAATTTGCTATAAAAATTATTTGTTCTCTAAGAAAAGGGTTTTCAAGTATGCTAGCTCTCCGCGGGCCGGACAAAATCTGTCCGCGGGCTGAATGTGGCCCTCGGGCCGTAGTTTGAGACCCCTGGCCCCTAGATGGACGGGCTGGTTGATTACATGTGTACTTATCCCTGTTGCATTCCCAACTGCGTCGCTTTGAAGTGGGCAAGCACCTTAAGTGTCCGGAATTTTTCGCCCGCAACTGTACAAGCGGGGTTTAGGTATAAAGGGTTATTTTAAGCCAATAAAAAAATACATGCCAGGGGCCTATTTACCGTAAATATTTATGTGAGGCATGCTTAGCTATGCTATCAAATAGCGGTGCGGTATCATCTAAAAAAGAAACGCGACAACTTTAATGTAGTGGCGTTAGCGTTAAGGTTAAAGTCGGATTTCATTGGCAGCGAAAACTATCTGTATTGACTCGGCGGCCTGATAGGAATGCCCGTTGATTCTTTGAAAAAAAAAACTGGCTCAATTTAAAAAATTGCAGAGCGTTACGCCGTCACGCGAAGGAATGGGATGCAGAGAATCTCGTTTTCTACTGATACAAGTTGTAGGTATAATTTTACCTAGTAGTTATATATTGAAATACCAATATCTGCATCCTTTTTGCCACTATATATGTATCGAAGACCTCAATATCTTGCTATGCATGCATAAAACCAACAGAAGCGCTTAGCCAGTAACTTAGGAAAAGAAAATTAAAAAGTCGAGTTTTTAATACATTGTTTTCTTATTTTTTTTTGTGGATATTCCATTATCTTTTGTAAATATTTTTTTCTTCAAATGTAAATCCGTCATTATTCGACTGTGTAGGCGACCGCGAAGTTCCATTTTTCTTCCGGCAGTGCCGGAGCTTTACTTTCCCGCCGGCGGAGGAAAAAGTTTTATCATAACAACATAGATATAAACAAATAACAAAACTAACTAAAATAAATACAAACTAAAAACAAAACTAAAATTTTTATTTATTACTCAATTGAACAAATTGATTATTGTTTGCAGGGCCCGCTCCAGCGTTTACTCCGCCCGGGCAAGAAGACAATTTACCGCCCCTTATAAATAAATCTGCTATTTAAAATAAAAATCAAATTATTTTTAACACGTATATTTAAATAGAATAATATAACATAATTAAAATTCAACCAGAGGATAAAACAGTATACTTTAAAAAGTACCGTACCTATGTACTTACAACTTGTTAACCAGGTGCATTTTTAATGGTGTTACAAGAAAGTTAATGTATCTTTGCAATCACAACCACAGAAACAAAATATACATCCTATATAAAAATTAAAGCAAAGTAACATTAACTACGCTAAACTCACAGAAAACTTATCTTTCTCACTTTTATTTCTGCAAACTTTTGTATTACCTCTTTTAAGTTTATTTTATCAGCAATTTCATGCTCAATCGCCAATATTGCCAAACCATTAAGGCGACCTTGTGTGGTGGTGGAACATGCAAGGGATTCTTTGATTTTAATTTAGAGAAACTGCTTTCCCCACTTGCAACAGTTATTGGAATAGTCAGTAATATTCTTAAAACAACACTAAAGTTTGGGGCAAACTTAAACATTTTTATTAATTTTAGTGCATTGGTCGGGCTCTCTTTTTTCCCCAAAAGTGCGGATACAGCAGAAATTTCCTCTGTTAATTCTACCCCATTTATGTTAACAGAATCACCATCAAAATATTTTCCAAATCCTTGCACAGTTTTCTTTAGACATGGTTTTAAATCGTATATATTATATAAGAATTGAAAATCGTTATTATGGTGACTCAGTTGTTTAAATCTAGTATTAAGTGCATTTAGTGCTTGATCAATTGTAAAATAAAAGCAATCTATCTTCTATTTTTCTTTCGGATCTTCGATCGGTTTATCTCGTGCTTTATATGCGAAATTTTTTTTTTCTTCTTACGCGGTGTCGTGAACGCATTAATTCAAGTTCATGTGACAGTAATAAGGAAGATCCCTAAGAATTTTTGCGTTTTTAATAGATCTAGTGCAGATTGCTAGATTAAAAACTTTTTTACGGCAACTTGTTTATTGGATTAATACAATTTAATATTTTATACCAATGAACTATTGAACATAAAAATTTAAACTGTTTAATACACTTTATTAAACCTGAGGCTTCGTCCCTTATTAAGTTATCAATTTCTTTGTTTTCATAAATGCTTAGCAAAGCGTCGTATACATCTCCTAGGTATATGAAATCTTAAAGGCTTTATGGACTCTATCCTACTTTCCCATCTAGTGTCACTCAATGGTTGCAAAGTTAATCCTTGGACGTCTTTCAAAAGTATTGCCCATCGAAAAGTAGATGCCGAAAAGAATAAATATATTTTTTGGACCATATTAAAAAAATTAGCGGCTTCCAGGGATGCTTTTGCAGTCCTGCTTTATCGCCCCTCATATTGGACCCGCAAATTTAAACCCAAATTATTAAGTTCTCCAATTAGAATTTCAGACATTTGTTTTCCTGTGGACCTTTTAACTGGAAAGAAACCCAAAAAGAATTTATTAATTTTTATTTCAACCTCATTGGTATCAGATTTATTAATTGAAACATATCTGATCACAAGAGTCATTTGCTCCACCTTACTAATGTCAGGAGTGCAATCTAAAAATATAGAATAGTACTCGGCCTTTTTTATATCATTAAAAATATGAGATTTGACACTTTTAGGCAGTAGGTCTATTATCTCGTTTTGTATATTTTTCCCGAGGTAGTGGGCTTTAGTTTCCTCTTTTTTGAGCACTCTACGCACATGTTCTTCCATAATGGGATCAAATTTAGATAGAAGCTTAACTATTTTTAAAAAGTTACCGTTATTATGCTCAAACAGCTTGTCGCTTGAACCCTGAAAAGCCAAACAACTTTTACTAAGCATTTTAGTGATTCCTACGACTCTTAGAAGCACTTTGTACCAATGGTTTGTTTCAGCATTAATAATTCTTTGGGAAGCTGCATGTATAGTATTACAACACTTTAACCTTTGATTTAGTTCTAGCCAATATTTTTGGGCCTAAATATGATTTTTGAAATTTCGTGGTCTTTTAAAGTTTCAACGAGATGCTTCCAACTTTTAGAAGGGAACTGATCACACAGCCGAAAATTTTGCAGCAAAAGCAATAAACGCAGTTTTTTGAAATGGAGTAAACTAGTGTTAGGGTTGGGAAGTAAAACCCGGTACTTTTTAATATAACTAATTTATTACGCAAAGGTATGAATATTAAGAATAGATGTTTATTATAAGTCGGTTCGTATCAGAATGGAATCATCATCTCTGCACTACTGTAAGTTCTTTGTGGCTGACTCAGACACAGTGAGTTGAATATCCATAACACAGTGGTTGGTATTCCCAACACTAGCCAGTCTACTTGAAACTTGCTTTAAAGGGTCAAAATCAGGAATAATAGGAGATATATATAATTGCTGTGGAGCCAAGAGGTCTTAGAATTAGGATTTACGTCACTTACCCCTGCTACTTTCATGGGTCTAGTTTGGGTTTTTGTCTTTTCTTTTGTTTCTTAGACTTACGATTCGCCTTTTGGGTCGCTGAAGATGAACATGTTGAGCACGAAGAAGACGAAGTGGATGATGTGGACGTGGTGAGTGCGTTTTTTTTTTGGCATCTTGCAGACACAAAACACAAACACAAAACAAACCAAAAAATCACTCTATCCCACTCTGATGTTAGGATTGGAAGTAAAACCCGGTACTTTTAATATAACTAATTTATTACGCAAAGTATGAATATTAAGAATAGATGTTTACCATAAGTCGGTTCGTATCAGAATGGAATCATCATCTCTGCACTACTGTAAGTTCTTTGTAGGTGACCCCAGACACAGTGAGTTGAATATCCATAACAAAAGTGGTTGGTATTCCCAACACTAGCCAGTCTCTTGAAACTTGCTCTTTATTGCTTAAAATTCTTTATAATAATTTGGGCTAAATTTTCGACCAGTGTCATCGGAAGGAAGTTTATACTTATATAATGGCTTGGGTGGACCTTGCCTTACCAAAAAAGTTCTTTCGGCATCTCCCAAAAGTCTTGGCCACAAAGCTTCTTCCGTACTTAATGGTTGAAAAGCGCTTTCTGTAGGTGCCGGGTTGTTGTCAATTGTTATAGTGCTTTCATTTGATGCGGGTGTAGTGCCAGTTCCAGTTGATTTGGGAATATCGTCCATTTGTTGGTCATCTCCACTCTCTGGCGATTCCGTATTTTCTTTTATTTCTGGATTTGATGCTGGACACTCTGAGTCGTCATTTTTGGTACTACCCTCTTTTTGTAAATAATTTTTAAAGGTCAGCCTGTTTCTGCCCTTGGGCTTCCTTTTCCAGCCTTCGTCTTTTGTACTGGTAACCAAATAGTTTTTTTTGTGGTCAGACATTCTAGAAGAAACAGTATCTTAAATAAAACAATGTAAATTATAAAATAATAATGAAAATTAAAAATAAAGTTTAAGCTTCTCTAACCGTAAGTTTCACACAATAGAGGCAATGTTTGATTTGATAACACAAAACATTTCCTACTAATTTTTAGCAGTATGCGATTTTTTTGTGGATTCACTATTTTTATGTCTTATTTGATCGGACTACAAGTTCATTGGTTCACACCATACCCGCCTCTACACCAGCGCCTCTAACAAGAACATTCGGTTCTCATCGCCGTAAGACCTTCACTGGTCAAAGCCCTTAATTAACTAAAAATCTTTTTACAATTGATTTTTGTTGTTACAGACATTTAGTGACAAAAGTATGTTATGCTACCTCCGGTGAGACTTAAGGAAGAAAACTTGTTAATCAAACAGCTTCACTTATAAGGTAGGTGATAATTTCGGTGTTTATTAATAGTGAACAACCTCTTAATGCTCGTAAGTCTTATAAATCGTCGAAACATGTGAGCTATTTTAGGTATTTATTTTTATTACTACATGCAATAGCTGCATATAATAAATAAATACAATTTTATTGCTCAGCAAAATGAATTTATTTACCACACAAAAGTTTTGAATACACATAAGCCTCGATACAAAATACAATATATTTTTAAGAACACCTATAACATTATTAATAATCAATCTGCTGAAAAGGCATATACAGTGGTTCCCCAAAAAAGAAGATTTATACTTAAAAGACAACAAATTTTGGGGTGAAATTTTTAAACCTTTGGCCTCCCCCACTTGGATTAAAAAATAAAATTTAAAATTTTTTTAATTTTTTTTAAAAATCAAGGAATTGCCTTTTTATTCTGAGCATTTTTAAATTTATGAGTAGGAAAGTAGTATTTCTAGGCAAAGATATAAAAAGTTTATAAAAAAAGTTGTTTAAATGCAAAATTATGCCCGAAATAGCAATTTCATAACCATTAGCTACTTTGATTTTTACGTTTTGTTTCCAATTCATTTTTTTATTTCAATATATTATAATAAGTAAAAAATTTAAACGTAAAGTCAAGAGTAACCTATGATTTTTGAAACTAGAATTTTCAGGGAATTTAATTAACTGGTTTTTTTTAAGTTTTTTAAATCTTCCAAAAACAAAAATTTAAAAATCATACGTGATTCAAAAATAAAAAATAATTAATTTTTTTTTAATAAAAAAGGCTGGAAAAAATGTAATTAAAAATAACTTTTAAGCCCCATCATTGGGAACCTAAATTAATGAAAAATAATCAAAATAAATAATAAGTATTTTATATCAGTAGAAGAACTTTCCCCAGGAGGAAAAAGGATAGAATTTTGATTTACACCCAAATCCCCACAAATGAAATTTAAACAACCTTTAATAAATTTTAATTTTTTTTGTAAAATTTTTTTAATAATTTTTCATGATCAAACTGTTTGGTTTGAGCCTCGCCACCCGCCTTGCTATGTTTGAAATATAACAAAATATTCTTTATTGTGCAGGACCTAAGTAGGAGATTAATGTTACAAGTTTTATATGTTACTTGAAATTTATTTATGGCAGTGCGTCGCTAGATAGTGTACAATTATTATACGTGGAATACAATCTCTGCCAAATGACCACCACGACATCCCCGGCAGCACACAATTCTTTTGTTGAAATTTTCCATTAATTCTAAACACATTTCTAGAGTTATGTCACAAATTATTTGTCTAATTTCTTGTTTCAATTGTTGAATGGTTTGGAGATTGTTCTCGTAAGCTTTGCTTTTCACATAGTCCCACAAACAATTATCCAGCGGCGTCAAGTCGCATGATCTTGGTGGCCAATTTATAGTCTGTCTCAAAGTATTTCGCTATGACTTTTGACGGACAATACCCCAATAAACCTTTAACGATTTTATTACCTATTGTTATTGAGTAAACCCATTATTTCATAATGGCAAGGGTGGGCCAGGTATTTCTTGAGTATTGACCAATAGGTATATAAATATTTCGGCTAATATTTTGATGGTAGTTTAATAACCGTTTTTACTGTGCTTTTTGAAAAAGCTGTTTTACCAGAATATAACAATGTCGCGTCGAAATCATTTGTCATTAGATGCAAAACAGGTTGTGGAAAATGTGTATGAAACTTTAATCAGTAGAGGGCTAATTAAACAAAATACTTTAAAAGAAACCTGGGATATGCCATAAGGGATATTATTATTAGTGAAGAACTGAACAAAAGAAAAAAACATAGTGATTTTCAATCTCACCGTATAGGCAATAGTGATCAGGACCTAATAAGAAGAAAAATATATTTTCTTTATGAAAGCGGAGTTGTTTCCACCTTGGATAAACTGAAAAAGAAGCTAGACGAACACAAAGACGAAACCAATATAAATATTAGCCGTGCCACCCTCGATAGAGTTGTTTGTAAAATGGGATTTAAATACCGCAAAATAGACAAAAGACAAGTAGTAATGGAATCGCACAGATAACGCACTTGGAGATTTAATTACCCTTAAGAAATTAAAAGATATAGGTTAGAAATTAGATCCATAATTTACCTTGATGAAACATGGTTCAATACACACGACACAGTATCCAAAAGATAGGTTGATTCCAGTCAAAACAGTCAGACGAAAGCATCTTCAAATAAAGGAAAACGCATTACCATAATACACGCTGGTTCAGAAGACGAATTTGTCCCAAACTGCTTGCTGTTGTCTGCAAAGAATATTAATGATTCTAGCTTGGATTCAAGGAGGATACAAGTGCAGAACTTTTTGAAAACTAGTTTCAAAATTATTTTCTAAAAAATATTCCAAACAACAGTGTTATTGTCATGGATAACGCAAGCTACCATAGCCGTCTGCTACACAAAGCACCAGCTTTATCAAGTTCAAAAACTGAAATCGAGGAATATTTGTTATAAAATGATATTTATTTTGAATTCAGTAACAATAAAGCCAAACTTCTGGAAGTCCTAAATTCATATGCAATTAAAAAACAATGTGTATGTGATACTTTCGCTGAACAGGCTGGGCATACTGTCTTACGTCTTTCTCCCTATCACTGTATGTTTAACCCTATAGAGCATTTGTGGAACCAAGTAAAATCAAAGATCAAAGCAGAAAATGTTACACCTACTTTAATTCCCAGTTATAAATTTTATAAAAAATGTAATTACTAACATACCAGTTGAGAGCTGAAAAAATTCAGTACAGCACATAATAAAAATTGAGGATTCTTACATTTCTATACAAAACAACATAAATCCTATTGTAATTAATCTCAATGATGACTTTGATAGTAAAACAGAATTAGATTTAGATATTTAGATTAAAAATGTAATTCTTTATAGATAATATAGTTATAAATTTATTAAATTTTTGCATATATTTATTTTCTTAATGTAATTTTAAGATTATATCTACCTAAATAAACAATAAATTATAAGTCTTTATATTATTAGAGTCCGTCCCTAATGTTCTGTCCTTTAATACCTACTAATCCGCATTTTTATTGTTGTCGGCAGGTATAATCCATAAATGAAGCTAAAAGCTAACACGGTATACTTTAAGACAAACTATACATCCCCATTCATTGAGATAATCCTCCCTTTAAACTGTGTACGCAATAATTTTAGTGTTCCTCGTGCTGTAGAGCATGTCGCACCATCTTGCTGGAACCACATATTATCCACATCCATGTCCATTATCTCATCCCATAAAAAAACATCAATCATTGTTCGGTATTGCTCTCAGTTTACTGTAGCAGCTTGTTCGTCTTCATTTTCAAAAAGATACGGACCAATGATACTTCCAGCCTAAAAATCGAACCAAACTGTCACATGTTGAGCATGCATTTGCTTTTCGTGAATCTGCCTATGATTTTCATTGCCCCAGGTGCGACCATTTTGCTTATTTACGTAACCGTTTAAGTGGAAATGAGCCTCGTTATTAAAAATTATTTTATTGCAAAAATTATTGTCCTCTGCCTTCCTCTGTAGGATCCAATTGCTAAAAGAACAGCGTTGTCCATGATCGGCTGGCTTTAGCTCCTGTGTAATTTAAATCTTGTAAGGATGAAGACCTAAATCTTTTTTCAAAATTTGCCATGTTGAAGTTCTGCCAATGCCCAAATGTTGTGAACGCCTTTCAACAGATTTGTGGATTTTCTGTTACACTTTCCCGAGCAGCCTGAATATTTTCAACGGAACGATCTGGACGTTCCCGTATATTTGTTTTAATATTTTGCACAGAACCGCTAGTTTCGAATTTGTGCACTATTTTGCGAATGGTTATTTCTGAGGGACGATTGCGTACACCAAAGTAATCACTTACACAGATGACCCATTTTAAAAATACGCTTTAATAATGTAAACACGTTGTTTGACTGTATAGTGCTTCGTTGTTAAAATTGGGTATATTCACGTTTTTTGGAAAACCTTTAAAGTGATAGCATATATGCATATAAATCATATAGTACCTAAAAAAATCATATTTCAAGCAAAAACTGTCCTTTAAAATTCAAACGCCAAGAATTGGCGCCAAAACAAGATCACTGCTCTCCGACGTCACAGCGCATAGAAACAGTAAAGCGTTATTCGTGACATTATTTAATTTATGTTACTGTTAATATCAAGAAACATTCACAGCTGTTTAAATGAGTAATATGTACGAATCACAAAATAAATAGTGTTGTATATATAATATAATTGTTGCCCTATGCCATTTACACCAAAAAAATTGTATGTGTGCTAGGGATTATGCCTGTTACATAAGATTATCAAAACCAAAATAATTTTTCTGTCACTTTTAAATTAAAAGATTAAACATAACTACTAATATTTTTTAATTTGCAATGTTAAAATTTTTTCCACAAAATAATACAATCTGCTTTTGCACCTCTATTCTCCATTTTACAATATCACAAACATATCCACAGAGGGTAAATTGTTTGTGGAAGCCTCGACAAATTCTTTGTTAGCCACAACGAATAAAAAACACATTATTTAGCCACGCAAATAAAACAATATAGTAGTTATGTCGAGATTTACCGCAGCACAACTGAAAATAGACAAAATCTATACGTAAACAATCTTTATTTATATGCGATGTGACGTCACTAGTCGTTTTGCAGTCCCTTTAAAGTTCCTCGTTTTACCTATGTTTTTATACCTGAAATATTCGGTACTGGCTCTTTTATTCGGACTTGTGAGATTATAAAATTGACCTGGGCACTCGTCCCCAGGAATTTATGTGTTTTTTGCTTTGTTTAAAATATATGGATAATACCCAATTGTACCAATTTCCCCATGCAATACAGAACGTATAACAAAAAAACTTGAGATAAAAAGAGTAGCAAATAAAAACATTCAAAACCTCTTATTGTGAATACCATTTATAGATTGTATCTTTCGGCGTAAAATTAGCAGAATCTTCTAAAGCCCATTTTAAAGATTATTTTAAATACTATTTTTGTAATATGTCACTTTGTGTATGTCACCATAATATCTTTTAAGTGCTCGTTACTTGCTCCATGTAAAATGGTTATAAAAATCCACCTGCTTGCACGCAATTGCAACCTTTCCTAAGAAGTCTTTAATATTTTTGCGATCGTTGCGGAGATACGGTTTGTCCTGCGATTCGCGACACACCGCAGGACAACCTGTTTGCATAAAAGAGCATTTACGTGCTGCAAACACGCATATTTTGTTCCCATGATATCATGGGAAGTATTCATTCTCATTCGGGCATAAAATTTTTCTACGCGACGGTCGTGCTTTACTTTGGGTACGAGGCATCGATTTCCTATACCGGGTGATGTAACAACAGGGGATTATTGTATAAAATTCAGGAGAAAAACACGGCGCTACCTTTTCTGGGCGTTCTAGTCAAACGAAATAATGGACATGTACAAACCTTGGTATACAGAAAACCTACCCACGAAGCAGGGTGTCATACGTACTCTATATAATCGCGCAGTGAACTTAAGTAACAGAAAGAAATTCCGGCAAGAGGAAATAATTAACATAACTAGGGATCTTAAGCAGAACGGATACAGTGAGAGACTGGTAAAGAAAACAATCGAAAAATATCAAAATAAGCCAAAAAAACTCTAACTTGAACGAGACTCCACATGACCAAATATTTATGATAATTCCATATATTGAAGAAACTTCGGCAAAGAGCCGCAGAGTTGCGAATAGCGACTCAGGGAAGTCAGGGATTGCCGAACACGCTTGGTCAAAACAACACCACATATAATGGTCGGAAGCAAAAATGATTCATAAAGAAACCCACTAGAAGAAAAGAACATTTAAAGAAGCTGTAATAATTGTAAACAACCAAAATGTATTTAGCAAGCCTAGTATCGATATTCCAAATATCTGGCAGCCGATGCTAAGCCGTAAAAAATCGGTCAAACTTGGATGAACAACGGATAGTATACAAGTCATAGCTTTTAAGAATAGTTTTTAGTTATCACTTGAAAACGGTTGAAGATACATCACTTGCTTGTCGGGAAAATAAATTTACAAGATTAAAATTTTTGATAAGATGTACAGGGTGTTAAGAAATTAGGAAAACATGAAAATGATTTAAAAGGGAAGTACCATTATTTATTATTTTAAAGAAAAGTTTTATAAAATAAAGTTGTTTATAAACTAACATAAAGTCTGAACATAAATTTAGAAATAAAAAATCAAACATTTAAAATTTCTCTTCATTCCACATGGACACACTTTTTTGGTAACCTAATAAATTTTTGGTACACTTTACAAATTATTCAGGGCATATTCACTTTATCTATTGCTTCTTGTATGCGCTCTTTTAGGATTTCCGTGTAACGTGGAAGATAATGTAAAAAACCTTCTGTTGTAAGGTCAGGCGACCTAGCTGGATAATGAATTGGACCAAACCTTCCTATCTACTTTTCGCCGAAATAGTTACGTAGCCATTGTCTGACCAAGGCTGTGCAAGGACAGCCGCCGTCCTGTTGCCAAACTTGTTATTACGTACTTCTGGTTCTAAAGTATTAAGAAATTGTAAGACAAAGTTTCCAAAATTTTAAGTACACGTGCTCGTTTTTTTGAATTTTATTATTTATGTTTGCAATGATTTTAAAATTTGTTTTTAGGCTTTATGTTAGTTTATAAACAATAAATAATAGTACTTTCCTCTTTTATGGTTTCCAATTTTCATAACACCCTGTACATCCCATCGAAAATTTAAATTTTGTTAATTCATTTTCTCGACAAGCAGAACTTTTTATAAAGAATTACTTTTTGTCGTAAAATGAATATTAAAGATTATATATATATATATATATATATATATATATATATATATATATATATATATATATATATATATATATATATATATATATATATATATATATATATATATATATATATATATATATATATATATATATATATATATATATATATATATATATATATATATATATATATATATATATATATATATATATATATATATATATATATATATATATATATATATATATAAAAAATATATATATATATATATATATATGTTAGACCATGTGCCAATTCCCCCATTCGCCGAAATAAATACTCAGTTTGAAAAAATGATCAAAGCCAAAGGATCGATTGCCGAACATAGTTCCTATTTCGGTATCTGTTTAAACTGATTTACACATTTCGCGAACTAAGCTATGGGGAATTGCTCAAATGCCGAATAAGATATATGTCGGCGGATTATCATCAGCTGGAAGCTCAACATAAAAATATATACTTTCAATAATTGCCTCTCAACTAAAAATTTTTTTTACCAGAACTAACCATGACCGACTAGGTAGTTTTAAATTTTTTTTTTTTGTAATTTTGATATGATAGAAGTGTAATTATATTTCCCCGGGGTTTATTCCAAAACGTTGTTAAAATTTTGTTTATATAACTTCTACAAATAATTAAGACAAATTAAAAACCCCCCAAGTTCTAGTCGGTCATGGTTAGTTCTGATAAAAAAAGCTTTTTTATTTTGAAACACGCACAAAATCTTTTTTGGGGACGACCAGAACGGGGTTTGGCCTTTTTTTCCGTCCAATGGCCGTTTTCGGGCTTTGCCCCAACATATGCAACTATAAATAAATATATTTGTCAGCTGGCTGTATCTGAAAAAAACCGTCAGCTGATTTTTTGAGAGTTGTACCGCGGGGGGAGGCGGGAGCATCTACCCCCTTTGGGGAACGCCTCAGCTGACAGGGTTTTCCTAACCCCTTTTGGCCCTTTTTTTTTATTAATTATAACAGTATATTTGGCAATCAGCTTAAAATTTTTTTTATGGGGAAGGAAATGACGTATCCTGAATTATTCTTATTTTTTTAAAAAATGTTTTTTGCCCCGAGGTACAGCCAGCTCCCCTTATATATTTTATTCATAGTTGCATATAATTAATTTTTGGGTAAATTTTAGTTTTGAGGCATTGAAAATATATATTTTTTTTTGTTCGAGCGACCAGCTGGGGCATAATCCGTCGAAATATATCTTATTCGGCATTTGAACAACTCCGGATAGCACATTGCGAAATGTAAATCAGTTTAAACAGCTACCGAAAAAGGAAAAAATGTTCGGCAATCGATCATTTGGGGTTTTATCATTTTGCGAACTGAGTATTTATTTCGGCGAATGGGAGAATTGGCATATGAGTCTAACACAAAATATATATATATATATATATATATATATATATATATATATATATATATATATATATATATATATATATATATATATATATATATATATATATATATATATATATATTCGGCGAAACTTCTCCATACGGAAACCTTCGCATAGTGCATGGGAGACCAACTTCGCACACCTTTACTGAACAATCGTTATTTGTCTATTTTCTCGCCGATCGTCAGTAAATTAACACGAAGCAAAGGAAGACGAACCCTACTTCACGATTTTGGTAAATCTGCCGTACCGTATCTTTACACGATTCGGTAAACCCGGACCGAGCAACTATATATAGTGAAGGAGGAAAAGTTTGCCGAAGTGTATCTCAAGGAAGCCGAAGCCAAATATTCGCCAAAACGCCAAATTATGTAGAAGGTTAAGCGAATGCCTAGCGGTTTGTAAACATTCGTATATTCGCCGAATGCACGCAGTGTCTGGGACCGCCTTTAGATCCTAATTCTTTGTGAATTGCCATAAAATAATAATAATACTAATACTAATAATAAACAAGGAGCCAATACAAAAACTCAAATTTTGGACACAGTGTAGACTAATAAGGGCCATTCATTAATTACGTAAGAATAATTTTCACGGTTTTTGACCCCCACCTACCCCCCAGTAAGAGTACATTATAAGGTTTCTCGAGCCCCCCTCCCCTCCCCCTTCTTACGTAGGATTCAATCTCATTTTTTAGAATAATGGAACGTTGTAAGAAAAGGATCAGTTACACTAAAACACACCATTTGACGTAAATCAAAGATTTTTATTCTTTAGCAGATAATTTAGGTTATACTCTTTTATTGCAGTCAGATATAGATTATCTTTATATTATTACACAGTTCCACAAAAAAAAAAAAAAAAATTCTCCACTCGCATTTGTCATACTATAAGTTTTTGGGGTCGCTGAAACCGAATTCAAGCTCCGAATTGCACCATCTCGTCAGGTTTTTTAAATTGCGGAAACCTTGAATTTAGGTTTGAGGTATGACCCAATGAATAAAATACCCTTAGAAAATTCTGATAGGGGATTTTTAAAGCTGCTTAATAGAATAAAAGAGTTACGGATGTGACCAGTGTGATCCTAACTTAAAATTCAGGTCTTAGATATGGGGTTTAAAAAATGGGGGATCGTCCAAAAAAATTTCAAAAAAAATTTCGGGGGGTTTCTGACATCCTGGACCAAATAAAAGTGCAAGGAATGTGATAAGTGTAATCCTTTTCTCGTATTGAAGTTTTAGGTGCTACCAAATGAATCGAATAACCTCAAAAATATGAATAAGTCCTTAACAGGGTTCTATATTTCAACTAAGATCCCAGATGTCCACTAACCATTGGAATCTTTTGGAGTTTCTTCGAGGTGATTGAAACTGTGTTTTTTTTTTCCAAACCCCCCATTCCCTTTTCCCTTTTTGGGGAACGCACTTGCTTATTCTCAAAAGATCTGCGGAGTGAACGCCGTTTATGTTTTTTCTCCATCGTAAACTGCTTACGCGTGTTTGCCATTACGGCATAAACGCCGTTATCCAGGGTCTCTGCCGGAATAATCCGTTGGCCACCGTTAACCATGTGGAGGTGTCCTGGATTGCAAACACGGAAAAAAAGTATTTTCTGTCCTATGACCTTAGAATCAGGCTTTCAATCCTCATTTTTTGGCTCTCGAACAAAAAATAATATATTTTGGCTCAGGGACTTACGTACCTCGCTACGCTCGGCCCGTAAACCGTCCTAAAATTGAGGTTAAGATTACACTAATCACTTTCGTTCATCTTTTTGTCGGTCCAGGATGACAATATCCCATCTTTAAGTCATACGTAAAACCTGAATTTGAGGTTAGGATCACACTGGTCACATCTGTAGCTCTTTTATCCTATTAAGCAGCTTTAAAAATCCCTGTATAAATTTTTTCAGAATTTTCTTAGGATATTCTATTTATTAGGTCATAACTCAAACTTAAATTCAAGGTTTTTTGCAGTTAAAAAAAAACCTGACCTGATGGGGCAAGTCTGAGCTTGGATTCGGTTTCAGCGACCACAAAAACTTATAGTTTTTATGTCAAATCAGAGTGGGTAATGTTTTAATTTTTTTAGTGGAGCTGTGTTTAATTATTAGTATTAGATAACTATTTAGTCTTTGGGATATTAATATTATAATTAAAAGTAAGTTTTTAAATAATCTTAAAGTGCACAAACATAAATCAGTTAAACAATCTATTAACAATTAACACTTTTAAAATAAAGATCGACTAGTTTTAAATTAGTGTTAATTAAACTAATAAAACTTTGTAAAATAAGATGTAAATCGAAGTGCACAGTATAGAATAAGGAGAACCATTTAGCATCCAAAATAGAACTAGACTTTTATAATAAATTTCGACTTGTAAAATATTACGTAAGAATGGGTTTTACTCCCCTCCCCCCAGATAAGGAAATGTATAGATTCTTTTAACCCTTCTCCCCCTCGGGCCCTTACCCCTTACGTAATTAATAAATGGCCCCAAACTACTAAAAGCAACGAAATTAACCGGATAAATAATATTTCTTCTATAAGAAAGTGTGAAAGATAAACTAATTAAAAATTAAAACAAATGTAACAAACACTTAATATGTTTTAAAACAAACAAATGGCGTTCGTGTGTTCTTGTTTACTATTCAAATTTCGATTCGTAACTTTAAATCTTTCCTTTGATTTACATAATTACGGAAATGTTTATTTTTATTCGCCCGGTACAAATAAACGGCTTCCTCCTTTACATTTGGCGGCGTTGTCATATTGTCGCATTCTTCGTTGGATGGCTTTCATAATAGTTAAGTACTTGTACGGAAAGCCTAATCTAATAGTATTTCTATAATTATATTTTTTCTACTAAAACTACCTGACCGTCAATGTAATTCTGTTTCTTAAATGACTATACAGTGCTTTCATTTCAAAACGAACCACCCTTTTAAAATCTTTTAAAAAAAAAAATCACCAAAAAAAAAAGAAAAAACGTCGATTTAGATATACAGGGGGAAGTTTAATTTCGTATTTGATAAAAAATTTTTCGGTCACCTCCTAACCTCCAGTTAACCTCACTTTAATGTCAAATGGCAACCCCCCAGGGGACACATCATTGTAAGCGGCACGAAGTTTGCTATCCAAAGTCTAAGAAACTTTAAATCGATGGACGTAGAAGCGACTTAGATGTAAAAATGTGTGTTAATTTATTTATCGGTTAAATAATTTATTTTATCAAATGCCCAAAATTGGGGTTTTGGGGACAAGTTGTTTTTAAAATTTCGCAGACCATTTTTGTGCATTCATTCCAAATTTTTTTTTTGGACCCCCAGCAAAACAATGGGAAAAACAAGTTTTTTTAAACGTTTAGGAACCAGTTAAATATTACTGTTAGGATTTTTTATTTTGACATCGTTAGTTTTTAAAATTAAAATCTTTTTTTTTAAAAAAGGGGTATACCTAGCAGAGATTAAAAAGGGCGCGGAGACCATCAAACTCCCACTACCACAATTTTCGTATACCCATTTTAAAAAGTTATATTTTTTTTTAGGGGTTTTTTCCCAAAATTCGGTGTATCCAGGATGTTGTTTCCGATTGAAAGCCTACAGGAAATAAATTTTTGGAATTTTTTTATTTAAAACATAAATTATACACCTTTTTTAAAGAAGGAAATAACTTCCTCTCACTTTTTTTAAATAAAACGTTAAGAGAAAATAGTATCAAACATAACCGATTTTAGGGTGACTTTACTCAAGGAAAAAAAACTAAACCAAAATTAAAAAAATATTAAGAGGTTTGATTTAAGGGTTTTTCAAAATTTTTAAAATTATCGATAACTTATCCGTTTTGGAAAAACATTATGCCCCGAACCCCAAATTGAATAATTTTTCGCGGCGCAATGGATCTTAAGGGGTTTAAATTTTGTAAGGAATAGGAAGCTTTAACTTCTCAGTGATTTTTTAGGCCTCCTTGTAGGCCTGCACAGAAATGTCCTATGTAAAAGTTGTTCCTATTGACCTAAAAAACAAACCAAACTCAAATTAAAAAAAAACGTTGGAGAGCCAGAATCCCATGTTATGTGTGGAATATCATTTACTTACTTTTTTAGTTTTATCTAAAAAAACCCAAAAAGCTTTTTTTTTGGCAGAATTAATGGGTAAAAATTTGGCAAAAAAAAAAGGGTTTCATTTAAAAAAATTTTACTTAACAATAAAAACCCTGTTTTAACCTAAAAATATGGATAAATCCAGGGGACATGGTGAATGAAACCTTCTAGATACTTCACCCTATAGGTGTACACGACAATTATTTTAGTATAATCTTGTGGGAACAAACCAAAAAACAATCTTTAATTTTAAATATCCCTGTATATTTGAAACAATAAACCAAAATATTTTAACTCAAATTAACCCTAATAAATAGTCAGAAATGTATAAATTAAAAAAATTTTACGGGGTTTTACATTAAAAAAAAAGGGGAAATTTAAAAAAAAAACTTTATAAAAATGGGTCGGAAATGCTTTGTTTTTTAAAGTTTTCCCCTTTTTGGATTTTATTTCACATTTTTCGAAAACCGGGAGATATTAGATAAGTTTTGCTACACGAAAAGTATTTTTAAAGTCATTTTAAAAAATGTAAAAAATTTTTTCAAGGGACTTACATTGGGGGTTGGGTGTTCTTATTTTTAGCGAAAAAAAGTACGCCACGATTTTCGCAAAAAATTGTTTTCTTAAACCCAAATTTCTGTTAAAAAATTCCCCCTGACTCACCGTTTTCGAAATAAAAATTATTTTATTAAAAATAAAAATTAATTTATTAATTCGTATAATAGGCTGTTTTTGAGACCTCAAATATTTCAAAGGGTCCTAAGAAATATTCAAATGCGATTTACAGCATGCATTAAAGCAGAGGCAAGCCATTTTCAGCATTTACTATTTAAAATGAATAATTGTTTGCTTATTCTAAAATATTAAAATTAGAATACTTCGGGCGAAAAATGATTTTATTTTTTTTCGAAAAATGATCAAAAAAAAATAAAAGGGGTATTTTTAAAGCTAAAAGGGTTTTAAGAAAGAATCAAATTTTTGCGAAACCGCCGTACGTTTTTTCGCTAAAAATAAGGACTTACCAGCACGAACGCCAGTTTTTCCTTAGAAAACAATTTTATATATGTAAATATGACCTATTTTTATATTTGCATGTACAAAAACTCATCTCAAATCTTTACGGGTTTTCGAGAAATTTTTTGAAAAAAAAAAAACATAAAAACGGGCATTTCCGGACCCATTTTATATGAACTTTTTTATATTTTTGGGTGTACAACTGCCCCTAAATTTTCCTCACAACATTCTGTAACACCCCTTTTACATAGATATCACGATATTAACATTTTAGTTGGTATAATCCATATTTGATACTGGACCACCCTGTATGTCTTAAATGTTAAATCACATTGTTTTTACTCTAAATAAATATATAAAATATTATTCCTTTGGACTTAGACGAAATTTTACTATTTATAATGGAATTTATAAACAGTTGTTTTAACTTCAGTGATTTTTTTTTGGGATATAGGCCTGCACAAAAATGTCCCATTTAAAAGATGTTCCTATTGACCTAAAGAACAACATACTCTAAATTTAAAAAAAATCTTTCGAGAGCCAGAATTCCATGTTATGTTTGCTTTGTCCTTTAGTATAATTATATAAAAAATGTTTAATAAAATTTATTTTACAAAATGTTGGTTTTGATAAGGTAAAGCGATTTGACTGTGGGACTTTATCGTTCTTTTCCCATAGAAACGAACCATACACTGTTTTTTTGAAAAAAAAAACTTTCGTTTCTATTACTCTTAAAATAAATAAATAAATCAATTTTATATGTAGCTTGCTACAATATAATTTTTTTTTAGAGCATTCCATAATCCATCTGTATAACTTTAAAATATAAAAAACGCTTTATCGCAGATTAGCTAGTTTTTCTCTTCATATGTAATAGACTTTAAATTCTTGTCCAGATAAATATAAAAATAAAATAATAAATATCAATTCATTAAAAAAAAATGAAAACTCCCAAATTTTTAACCATTTAAAAATTGATTTTAAATACCAAATCAAATAAACCCTAGCTCCTTTGTCATCCTTAACACATTCACCATTTACTGCAAAATTAAACTTCAATTTTTTTTATTGTTTGTATTGTATCCCACATTCACAAATAAAAAAAACATCTTGTAAGGCACATTATTACATCCATCTTTGGTAGAAGCACCAACAGTGAAAACGAATTTTTCGTTTTTCTAGCAACATAAATAAAACCCTTTGGCCCTTCCGAGATAGATTAGATGAAACGATTTTAATCTAAAAGACCTGGCGCGTCTTGTTTAAATGGAAATAAAAAGCTACATCTTCATCTTTTTTTCTTTGATGGGGGTCCCATGGCCAGTGCCCCGAACTAAACATAAAAAATGTAAAACAGCCTAAAGTTTTTTGCGGTAGCCTTTCAGAAACGAGTCAATTAATAGGCCCTTTTAAGGAAATGTTCTTTTATGTCATTGGCGTAGCCCGAATTTTTTTAGGGGGCGCTGCACATATTAAACCATAATATTTCAAAAAAAACCTATTTTAATATTTTTACAAATTATGGATAAACTGAAAAAGAAGCTAGACGAAGACGAAACCAATATAAATTTTGCCGTGCCACCCCCCGAGTTGTTTGAAAATGGAATTTAAATACCGCGAAATAGAAAAAGACAAGTAGTAAGGAACGCACAGATTACGCACTTGGAGATTTAATTACCTTCAAGAAATTAAAAGATATAGGTAAGAAAACAGATCCTTTTAATTTCCTTGATGAAAAGGGTTTGGGGTCCCGCACAGCACCCAAAAGGGATGGGTTGATACAAGTCAAAACTGTAAAAGAAAGCCCCCTTAAAAAAAGGGGAAAAGCATTACCATAATACAGCTAGTTCAGAAGCGGATTTTCCCAAATTTTCTTGCTGTTGTCTAAAAAGAATATTAAGGATTCTGTTTGGGGTTATCTGAAAATTTTAAAAATGCAAAACTTTTTAAAACTGGTTTCAAAATTATTTTTTAAAAAATTAAACAACATGTTTTTACGGATCGCGCTACCACAGCCGTCTGCTACACAAACCCCCAGCTTCATCAAGTTCAAAATAAAATCGAGGAATATTTTGAAAAAGATATTTATTTTTAAATTAGTTACAAAAAAAACCTCTTTTGGGAAATCCCAAATTCATATGCAATTAAAAAAAAAAATGTATGTGATAATTTGGCTGAACAGGCTGGGCTACTGTCCTACGGCTTCCTCATTATGTTTAACCCCCCTAGAGCATTTGTGGATCCAAGTAAAATCAAAGATCTGAGCAGAAAATGTTACACCTACTTTTTAAATCACAATGTTATAAATTTGATAAAAAATGTAATTACTAACATACCAGTTGAGAGCTGGAAAAAAATTACTACAGCACATTATAAAAAAATTAACTCTTCATTTCTATCCAAAACAACATAAATCCTATTTTTTAAATTTTTCTCAATGATGACTCTGATAGTGAAACAGAATTAGATTTAGATATTAAGATTAAAAATGTAATTTTGTATAGATAATGCAGTTATAAATTTATTTAAAAATTTGCATATATTTAATTTCTTAATGTAATTTTGAATCTTCCTAAAAAAACAATAAATTATAAATCTTTATATTATTAAAGTCCGTCCCCAAGTTTTCCTTTAATACCCACCGATCCGGTTTTTTTGCTTTCGGCGGTATAATCCATAAAAGAAAAATCCGGTTTGCTTTTAGACAGACTATACGACAGCTATGTAACTTCAGAATTAAAAAAAATGAACATAAAAGGTTATTTCAGAAATATGCCTATATTAATCATATTTCTTTTTTTAATTCTCTCTATTCTTGGTTTCCTTGCTGATCTCCGATGGAAGTCTATTTTGGTGGCTTGCATTTTACCTTCTGATTTTTTTCCAAATCGCCACACTTCGCAGTCATATACTTTTAACAAGACTTTCGTAAATGTGCTTCTTCATTGTTTTCTGCCAGAGATTTGTATACTTGTCATTATTCGTACTACATTTATTCTATTAGTACAAAATTCTTGGTATCCCTTCCAATAAAATATATTATTGGTTTTTTTTTGTTTTAACCCCCAAAAATAATATTATTTAAATAGAAAAAAAAATGTCCCCTCTGGTTGGTGACCGCGAACCAAAAATATGGTCATGTCTTCGTAGTAGACCCTGTACCCCGTTTTCTGTTTAAATTAAAGGCACTTTCCACAAAACCATTATTTTTCTACGGCCCCATTAAAAAAATACATTAACTTTTAAATATTTATTGTTTTAGTAACATAATTTATAACAAAGAAACAATACATTTTTAAATTAGGTATTATTAGTTATATTTCATATTCACCTCATTGGCAGCCTTTACAACATCTTCAGGAAACTCTTTGTCGGAATAATTCATTATTTGACTTATCTTGGAAATATGTTGACAAAATTTGACGGCTTAGAACATTACTTTTGTTGCCATGAAAATAATCCAGAACAAAACCTGGTTTAATTGTTATTTGACTTACAATTCATATTTTAAAAATTGTACAGAAACTTCAAACTAATCTTTACACAAAATTGCATATTAAAAAAAATACGACAGGGTAGATTAAATATAAGTATCTAAATTGGTAGGTATTGCTATTAAGAACTGATCCAATTTATTATCATGCCAATCCGATACAGTATTAGGTCTATATACCGGGTGGTGCGTCGCCGAGCGGAATATAGAAAAATCCATGTGAATTTTAAGGGGGTCAATTATTGGCTCCCCTGTACATTTTACAGAAAAAATGTAACATAACTTTTTGAAGCGACCAATATGACAAGCCCTCGTGCCAAGTTTCAAAAAATTTTAATAAGCGAATCTTGAATTATTCAATTAAATGTAATTGCAAAATTACAAAATTTTCGGTTCAGGTAAAACCAAACAGACACCAGTAAAATGAATATAATCCCTGACAGGAGAAAAAGTGTCAATAAATCACTGGCAGTCCGTATTTGAAAAAAATGTGAACATTTTGAAGAACGAAATAGTATTCAACGAAAGCCCAGGACAGTTCAAAGAAATTTAGATGAAGAACTTGATATTTTACTTCACTTTCAAGGTAAAAAAATATTTAGTCTTGTTATCATTTATAACACTATCAGTGCTGTAATGATTATTAAAACTTGAGTAATATTCTACAAGAAAATTTTACACTTTATCACTGTAATTTAAGTTTTTTTAAAAATTTTGTGTAAATATCATTTTATTAGGTCGTTAAACATATGAATATATGTTTCACAATAAATATAAAAGTAAATTTGGTAGTTAGTAATAAGCAATATTAGTAGATAATAGAAAAATAAATAATTTAAGGCTCTAAACTGCCCTGGTCTTTCGTTGAATACTATTTGGTTCTTCAAAATGTTTAATTATATTCTTAATAGTATTTATTGATGAACTTTTTCGCTGGTATATTTGTCGATATTCGATTTTAATTCTTGTCGCATTATTACCGTTTAAATAAAATAATCTTATTATTTGACGTTTTTCTTCCTCAGAATAACCCATTTTAAGAAATTTTTGATCTACACCATATGCTTTTTTTTTAAATAACGAGAACATGGATGAAAAATGCGCCTATAATTGGCATAACTACCATTGTGAAAACAATTGCAAATGCAGCCGCTTCACTTTTTATCAAGGCATACTTGACTATCTACCGTGAAATGTGGCCGACGTCCCCTAACTGACAGATAATTTAAAACATAAATATTTCAAAAACGGCCTAACCAAATGTCAATAAACTATATATTTTTGAAGTCAAAAATATTTTTCATTTTATATAACAATATACAGGGTGTTCCATTAACAAATATATAGTTGGTTGATTTTTGACAGTTTTGCGATGTTCATTTTTTTGATTCGAATGAAAAAACTGGTGGTTTATTTTCAACCTTAGAACTTTTGTATTTAAAGATTTTTTTCAGCCATAATGAAGGCTGTAGGTGGGTGTCAAAATATAATGGATAACCCTGTACAGGTGAAGCTAATAAAAGCGTGGTAATAATATTTTTTCTGTATTTTTTTTTACCCATCATAAAAAATTAAAAAAATAGTTTCAGTTCTTATGCACTGATGTGCAACTGGGTACTCAGTTTTTTCATTATTTTTTCTATAATTAAGAATCCGTAAAATAGTTTACTGGGAGCTAAGATGCAACTTTATGACAGCATAAAATTCAAGGTAGCTTAGCGGAAACCAAAGTAGATAATTCCGTGAGAAAGTATGTAAAAAACTTAAGTGTAATAAATCATTATTAAAAAATCGTACAGCAAAAAGATTGTATTATGCAGACGAATTAAGTTATCTTAAACTAAACTAAAGTAACAAATCTTAAGAACTATGGCATTTATAATATTTACATGCTTATTTAATAAATTAATAGTACCATTACAAATAATATGTTGGAAAGAAATTTAAGATTTAAAAGAAAATTTTTAAATATTTCTATAGGCTACTAGACAATAACCCAGACGTTCATAAAATTTTCTTCTTACATTGGCTATCTGGTAAATTACATTCTGCAGAAATAGCATTTTTTAACTCGTCCAGATTAGTGTAATTTTTATTCTTGTATATCTTGCTTTTTAAATGGCCCCAAAGGAAGAAGTCATTTGGCTTACTATCAGGAGACTTGGCTGGCCAATTTATGGTGTGATGTAAGCCAATAACATTTCCATTAAAAGCATAGTGTAAATATTCCCAAACAGGGTGTTATGTGCCGGGCAGCTATCCCTTTGGTCCAAACTTCCTGATTGTCCCTGAAGGCATCATTTAAAGTAGGTAAAAATATTTAGCATTCAAATTTCGATTAAGACAAAATGGTCCAATAATACGTTGTCCGGAAATCCCCGCCAAAACATTTACTTTCTGTGGATATTGTGTCCTCGTTTCGACAAATTTGTGTTGGTTTTCTTTGCTCCAGTATCGGCAATTTTTATAATTGGGTTTATTGTTTACCGTAAATTTTAATGTGCATTCATTAATAAAACAAAGATTTTTTTAAAATTCCCTGTTTATGTTTACTCTTTCTATCATATAAAAGCAAAATTCCAGCCGTCTTATTTCATACCCATCCCTTAGCTCTTGATGTCTTTCATATTTGTACAAAAAGTATTTATGCCGTTTCAAAATCCGGAGCGCTGTTAAGTGATCTTTTTCTATGATATCCTGAAGTTTCCTTGTGCTCGCCTTCCTTTTATTTTCTTCAACGTGCAATAAAACTTCCATGTCTCTATCATCTCTTACATTTTCTTCTCTTTAATATTCCCTTGCTTCACATCTGCAGTTATTTATTACTGTGCCTTTCGTCTCAAATTTTTTGATAGTTTTATCAACTGTTGATTTTCCGAGTATTGGTCTATTGGGATACTGAGCAGCGAACATGTCTGATACCTTTTGATAACTATTTTCTTAATAGTACCATTTAATCATTAATACTTTTTATTCAGTAGTGTAACTCATGATTAATTTTTTTCCCCTCACGATTTCGGTTGATCAAATTTTGTTTCATTTCGGCCGGACACTAATCGTAATACCCGTAGATCCTAGCGTAGATCACTATTGATTTATGAATCGATTGCATAATTGCTACTCCTCATCATAGTAATGTGTTTTGATTTTTACATAAAGTGCTCAAATTATTTACAAAATTTTTCGAAAAAACGATTTTTTTTTCAAAATTTTCCCAAGTCGCAAACAAGGGGAAATTTTCTAGAAAAATGCGTGACTGAGGAAGAATTTTTGGGCATTAATTCAAGGACGCGGAAGATTCTGTAAGAATATTTTACACCAAAAATGTATTTAAAAAAAAAAATAAAAACATCTGACATGGACTGTCGGAAAAAATTTCCACTTATAAATTTTGTTTGTCCACCTAGACAGGAACAAAAATAATACAAAATTAGAAGGTTGCGATGGTTAGCTGTTAAAATAAAATTGTCTAATTGACTGAAAGTGACAAGTTTTTTTTTATCTTGGGACAGTCCACTAAGGCTGATGCCTAAGTACTAACGTACCGTGGGTGTCTTCAGTGTGGTGAGAGGGAGTTTGTTCACACGGGACTTAAATTTTTGGAGATTGGGAGGAGAAGGAAAAACTTCTGCGGGAAGCAGGTTCCATAGTCTTGACACTCCAGGGATGAAGGAACGAAGAAAGCGGGAAGTTCGGGGCCTAAAATAGTGTAATTAACCCATTAAGTACTAGCGTTCCATATATGGAACGCAAATCAAAGCATCATAAAATGGTTAAAAATAAGAGTGTACTTGCAAAAAATCTTTGTAGATCGATATTTTCAGGTTGCTTAATATTCTGGTAACGTGTCATATCAGTTTAAACATCGAGTAAACGAAAAGAGTTCTTTAAAAGTTATTTGCTCTGTTCAGCTGTCTGGTGCATACACGAAAATGGCGCGTCGAGATGTGTAAGTACATATTTTAATAAGTTTAGGAATATCTAGACTGAAACTAATACTATATTAATAAATTTTGATGTACTTAACTTTGAGTTTCATTGAAAAAATCATTTAATATGCCTTTGTTTTTCTTATTTTCGCATTTTTTTCTGCCGTTCCTTATATGGAACGCTAGTCTCTTAGCATACATAAAAATCTGTATGTTTACTTTTAGGTTAACGGTGCAGCAGGTTACTGATATGTTTAAAACTAAAAACACAATGACAAAAAACCTTCCAAAAAAAGTTATTGGTACTCGGGGGAAGATCTTAGAAATATTGGGGTTTACAAGGCAATGTGTAGAGATAGATTTATCGAAATAATGAGGCATATACACTGTTCCGACAACACAAAACTAGAACCAAAAGATAAGATGGCAAAATTAAGACCATTAATGAATAAAATGAAACAACAATTTTACGTCATTTTGTACCATCAGAAGAAATATCATATGACGAAAGTATGATTGAGTATCATGGCCATCACGGCTGCAAACAATTTATCCGGGTAAAACCTATCCGCTTCGGATATAAGTGTTGGTGCATAAACTCCAAAAATGGATATTTAATAAAGTTTTAAGAATCTCCCCAAGTATTCGGCTTGATGAAAAAAATAATTTGGTGGAATATATCCCCAACAACAAACGCCGACGCTGTTCCGGACAAAACCATAGAGGCAGTTCTGTGCGCACACAGTGTCGCAAATGTGACGTACGTATGTATTGAGTGTTTCGTTGATTTTCATACTAAATGAAATAAAAAAACTTGTTTTATAAATTTAATGATTTAAATAAATGTTTGATTATCTTTTTTAAAATTATTTTTATATTAGTAATTTAACGAACCCTAAAAGACTAGCGTTACATATATGGAACGGCCGCCATTTTGGAAATAAAAAGATGACATTGTACAAATTGACCTAAAACATATTTTTATTGCTAAGTAGATTATTAAAATATAATTTACTCCTTAATATTCGAATATAAAAAATTCAGTCCTTAATGGGTTAAGTGTAAAATTTTTCCAGTAAAATAACTAGATACGGTTAAACAAATATTGTTCCGCCACTGATTAAAATATTCATAATATAATTTAAACCCCTACGAGAATAGAATACAACCTGCTATTAGGAGCTTCGCGGGTCGCCACAACAATGGCAGCTTAGAAAAAGGCCCTTGTTAGGTCATTAAAAAATTGCCCACGTCATTATTCTTTTCTGTATGGTTATTTTATTTATATTATATTGTATCACGTAGTTTAGTACCTGAAGAATGGAGAAGAAAGACTTTTTTACTAAGGCCTGTATTTTTTGGTCAGTGTTAAGTAAAAAAAATGTTTTGAAGTACGTAGTTCTCTGAATTGGTATGTACTTTTGGATAAAGAAAAAGGTTAAATTAAAAATTATTTACGTTTATTGTTTGGTAATAAAGTGAAATTTTCTACTGATTGTTAATAATTACTTTAGATTATTCCTTGTTTTTCATTTTCTACCAAATAGTGACTTAAATTGATACGTCGAAATAGACTTCATGAGACTAAGCAGAAAATCTTTATATGAAAGACTTAGTCTAGAAAGCGGGGGCGTAGCTACCGCCGTATCTGCCGTATCAATTATACGGGGCCCCCATCGTGCGTGAGCAAAAATTAATAAAAACTTCCCAAATTTTAAAACTGAAATTTTAAGTACGATTAAAGAATATGGAATTGATTTGACTAAATGTAGAGGACAGGGTTACGATGGAGCAAATGTTATGTCGGGTGTTTATAGAGGATTACAAACCCTAATAAAAGAGCATGCTCCAAATGCCGATTATGTTCATTGTGCCACGCACGCATTAAATTTAGTTTTAAACGATGCTGCGAAACATATTCGTGAAGTGTCGACTTTTTTCGATAATTTAGAAAAAATATATTTTTTTGGCAATAGTATAACACGCTGGGAAATGTTAAGTGACGATTTATCTAAAAAATATTTAATTACCCTTCAAAAGGTCCTACCAGATGGTCTTCAAGGAACGAGGCTTTATTAGCGGTAAAGAAAAATTATTTATTAATCATGAAAACTTTGTACCAACTAAATTTAATTTCGAATAAAAAAGATGAACGTGAAGAATGTAAAAATATAATTAACATTTAAGAGAGTTATGATTTCTTAGTGCTTGTCCCATTTTTTCTTCACTATTTGAAATCATTAATCCTGTTTTTAAAGCCCTACAGCATGAAAACAATAACTTACAGAAAACTAGTATTTTATTAAGTAATCGTTTAAATAGACTGTGCGAATTTCCGAAGATTTAGCAAAAGAGTCGGGAGTAACAACTGTTTTTAAAAACAAAAGGCGAAAGATAACGAAGCGTTTTTTTAATGAGTAATCACAAGATGAGTGAATTTCCGACCCGAAAGCCTATTTCAAAGTCAATGTATACTATCGCTGTTTAGATATATTAATTTCTCAAACTAAACAAATATTTCAGAGCCTTTGCGACCTGAGTAGTATGTTCGAAATATTACAACCGGAGAAACTCCTTCACTTCTTCTTCAAACGGAGAGATATTCAACGCTTCCGAAAAACTGTCGGCTAAAAGGTAATAACAGCGTGCTTTTTATCTTGACCCTTCCAGTTGCAACCGCAACTGCTGAAAGAAGTTTTTTAAAATAAAAACATAAAAAATTACCTAAGAACTTCGATGGGACATGAACGCCTGTTAGACCTGTCCCTATTGTCCATAGAGGCAGAAACTTTAGAAAAACTAAAGTCATTAGCTGCTATAAATGATTTAATACATCAGTTTGCCGAATTGTTTGTAAAAATTTTAAAAAAGTGAGATAATCATGATGAATAAATATTTTTTTAATTTTATACAAACCTTTTTTTTTCTTTTTCGAAAAATCTCTACCCTTCATAAGGGCCCCCAAACAAATTTTTATACGGGGCCCCGCCAAGGCACGCTACGCCACTGCTAGAAAGTTAAAGAAATCGTTTTTTTATATATATTTCGAAAGCTTAGATATTCAAGAATATCTCGTTAAAAGGATTTTTTGAAATTCGAATTATTTTAAAAGTTATGGCTAAAGTTGTTGTTCGGCGCAATGAAGCTAGAATCGAAAGTTCTGAGTTTCGAGCATCAAGTGCTCCAATAGAAGAAGGAAGTTTTTCTCGAAATCACTTTTTTGAAATCTTGTCACAAAATCTAGAGTTCTGATCGACCGATTTTCTTGAAAGTCAGAATGAATTCTCTCTGTATATCTCTCTATGGCAACAACCAACAAAAAATCAAAATTTTTAATTTTCACTATTTAAAAAAATTCGGAACAGTTAAAAAATAACTGAAAAAAAAAACTATCTTTTTCTTTGAGAACCCGCCATATTGCGGGATTTTTTTTTTTCATTTTTTTGGTTCCTGCCATAATTACATTTGTACTGATGAAAAATCTATAATTTTTTAAATTTTTTCAGATGACCAAAAGAGAGGAGATTGTGACAAGATGGACACGCTCTTTTTTTCCCCCTTTACCTCAGGGAGCGTTCACTTTTAGGTAAAAATGGTCAGTTGGTGGTTACGTAACGTTTTAATAGGTGGAGGAGGGGTACAGAAAAACGTAACGGTGCGTTTAATAGGGGGAGGGGGAGTCAAAAATCTCCAAAAATTGCGTTACGTAATACTTGAACGCTCCCTCATTAGCGTGTAACTTTGAAATATAATTTTTTTATTTTAAATTTTTTTTTGTGAATTCTTAAAATATAAATAAATGAATGATAAAAAAATGGATAGCGAAAATATTGCTTGTTTTTTTATCGACCGTCAAAAAACGCCAGAACTTCGTGCTTCTAGACTAGAATACCCCCTTAAAGGGACCCTCATTCTTAAAGCAGATCTTATCTATTATTACTATCTACGTTTATGTCCATAAGATCGATCAGATGTGGGTTCCATCTGATACAAAACTTTTTATAACAAATTTCAATCCACAGTTGTTTATGACATGACACAAAACATTCTAGAGTAATGCGGTTTTGGTCCAAGGAAATGTTGATAGTGATGAGCGAGACCGGCCTTGGTCTTGCAGTCTTGGTCTTGGTCTTGCAGCAAGACCAAGACCAAGACCAATATCAAGACCGCCTTTTCGCTTGCAAGACCAAGACCAAGACCGGAGTATGCAAGACCAAGACCAAGACCGGGGTGTGCAAGACTACGCAAGACCAAGACCGACCTGCAAGACTCTTGCACTTCTGCGACTTTTTTAATATTATATTATTTAATTTTCAAATTCAATATACAGAGGTATTTTATACAGACATGACAAAAATGTGTCGAGAACTGCCAAAAAAGGCGATTATTTATTAAGTAAGAGATTCTTTAATAAAATAATAATTAAATCGATCACTGGTTCTTTTATATCTATAGTTCTCCAACAACGATAACGAGTAAATTTAATAACATTTTTCAAAAATAATGAGATGGTGACTCAATGGTCCGACAAAGCTCGGTATCTCCAAATCCGTTCACGACATAGAAAAACTTGGGGTACAAAAGTTATAGAAGCTTAAAATTACTTTCATATTCCTAATGGTTTTTTGAATTAGCTATCTAGTGATCCTTTTTACAGGATGGATAAAAATTTCCAAAATCCAGAACTACATTATTTTTGTTCCACACTGTAAGAAGTGGCACCACTAAATTGCTTTTTAAAACTAAGATATAAATGTAAAAGTAATGGATTACTAAAAAAAATATTTGTTTTGTCATAAAGAAATTATTTTTATATAAATGGAATTTAAATATCACTTCCGGTTTAGACGTCACAACAATGCCAAAAGAATAATGATGACGTTATTTTTGTCAAAACCGAAAATGATATTTAAAAACCATCTACGTCAACATTGTTCCTATTTAACAGTTTAACAATTTCCAGCATAATATACAGGGTGGCGATTTTTTAAAATAGATTTTTCGTAATAATTTTTTTATTTTAGGTTAAAACCTAAAAATAAGGGAGTTTCCTTGAGCGGCAGTGGATTGTTCGGAAAATTCTGGAATGGAAAATAATTTCACATTGTATGCCCTTTTTGTCTATAATTTTTGTATATTGAGTTTTTTACTATCATGAACGATTTCGGAGATATTAAGCTTTGTCGCACTATTAAACCACCTTGTATATGCAGAATGTTTATAAAGTATTTTAACAAAAAAAGTTTTTATGAACTACAAAGTTTGTTTAAATAACTTTTTTTTAATTCAGAAACCAATGTTTACATATCAGAATCATTTTCACGGAAATTTCAAATCTGGTTGAAATTAAAAGTTTTTTTCTGCTCATACAGTACACAGTTTTGTATTTGCTTTAATTTCATATACTTCTTTTAAGAAAATTTATATAATTCTTATCACTAAAATGTTTTTAAATGTCACTAAATATATAAAAGCAGGTTGTGTCTCAATTCAACTAAAAATGAAGCGCTATAAATAAACCCCTACATTTAAAATATGCTTTTTAATCAAATAAATGTACGTTTAGGGTTAAACATTGGTATATTTTAAAATTTTAAAGTAAAAAATATAGTCTCCATCTTTATTTATACTTAATTTTTAAAAAAATATATTTTATTTAGGATTGCTTAGTTTAAATTATTACTACCAGAAAAAAGCAAGACCAGCAAGACTCTTGCAGCAAGACCAAGACCGGGTGCTGCAAGACCAAGACCAAGACCAAGACTAGCCCGGTGTTGGTCTTGGTCTTGCTTTGCTCATCACTAAATGTTGACCTAAAACAAGATCTTTTTCGGCTTTCAACTTTTTTTACAAATTTCTTACTACTTTCAGCACTCATTATTTACTTTATTTTGCAGAACAAATCGGAAGAAAAGCTTAAAACAAAAACCACAAAATTTAAAAAATGTATATTCTTAACCTCAAAATTCAACCTAGTTATGGTACATTCCACAATAATTCGTTGATTTCTTGAGCGCAATAAAATTTAAATGACAACCCTCAGTGGTAAACCCAGTCATAAATAAGTTGCCAGACAAATTAATATCTATTGTGTAGGCACCGCACTTTTTGAAAGGTTACAGGTCCTGATTAATTACCTACTAATATCAATAGTTTAGGTTAGCTATTTTGGATGCTCAATAACACACACGAAAATACTTTGACAAATTCCAAACGACTAATGAACTAAGATGAAAAGATGCTGCTTTATATTAATCACCTAAAATTTGCCTTTAACCTACATAGTATACCAACAAGTAGGTACAATAATAAATAAAGAAAATTTTAAGTCCGGACCTACATGTGGGTACCCAAAGTTTATTGAGTTTTACAACTAATAGTAGCAGGTAAAACGAGAAATCGACGAATTATTGTGAAATGTACCATAACTAGGTTGAATTTTGAGGTTAAGTAAAACATGTGTCAGTTTGAATCCAAATCCTCTCTACACACCATCGTGTTTAGCGTCGCACAGTGGGACGAAGCGTAGCTGTGCCACCCAAATTACTCTAGAGCTTATATAATTCAACCGTTAAAGCTCATTTTTTTTTTAAATTGCTCTTCTTAAATTTGCTTATCGATTCATCTTTTTGGATTTTGATTTGGGTTTTTATTTTCCGAAAATTTGTCTCTAAACCTTTATTTTTTTGAAAAAACGAATTTTCGTCACAAAATTGATCGCACGGGATAGATTAGGTTTTGGCATACATTTTTTTGCTCAAAATATTTCTTTTGATAAGCCCCAAAAGACTGTCTGCGTGAAAATAAGGGGCAACTTTTTGGATTTTTCTATAAACGGCCATAATATTCCAAAATTTTTCACTCAAAAAGGACTCATAAAATGCGCAGGAAAAATTTAATTCAATAAAAATTGTTCAAATTCATTTAAGGAACACGGATAATCTTTTTCAGAATTTTTGAACACATTTTCGGATTCCTGGAAAAATGGCCGAATAGAAAAATTTTAAGACCTATGCAAAAAATTGTATAACTTTATTCTAGATTTCGGCAGACATGGTCTTTTAGCAGTTATTAAGGTAAGTATTCCAAATACTTTCTGATCATACATTTTTTTCCAAAGCTGAAGATTTTTTTTTTGTAAAATATTGGTTAATTATTTATTGATAAACACCCGTTATTTCAAAAAGGGTCGCCTTTACAGAACAAGATGTTTTGCACAAAAAGTAATTAGTGCCATTCGCGAAAATGGGTGATTTTTTTCAGAACTTTCGCATAGGTCCAAAAAATTTTTCTATTCGGCCATTTTTCCAGAGGTCCGAAAATGTATCCAAAAATTCTGAAAGAGATTGTTAGTATTCCTTAAATGATTCTAAACAACTCTTCAACTCTTTTTCCAGCACCTTTTATGAGTAAAAGTCCTTTTGCGTGAAAAATTTCGGAACATTATGGCCGTTTGTGGGAATAGGAAAAATGTAATAGTCTGTTTCAAAGTATACCGTGTTAGCTCTTGCCTTCATTTATGGATTATACCTGCCGACAGCAATAAAACTGCGGATCGGTAGGTATTAAAGGACAGAACATTAGGGACGGACTTTAATAATAATATAAAGATTTATAATTTATTGTTTATTTAGGTAAGTATAATATTAAAATTACATTAAGAAATTAAATATATGCAAAGTTTTAATAAATTTATAACTGCATTATCTATACATAATATAATTTTTTTATACCCCTGATTTTTTACGCAGACAGTCTTCTGGGGCTTCTCAAAAAATGATTTTAAGCAAAAAAATGTATGCCAAAATATTAATTACAAATGATCATTTTTGCGCCGAAAATTCGTTCAAAAAAAATCAAGGTTTGGAGACAAGTTTCCGAAAAATAAAAACCCAATTTAAAAATTCAAAAAGAGGGATCGATAGGCGAATTCAAGAGAACAATTAAAAAATGAGCTCAAATGGATGAACTAGATGAGCTGTAGGGTAATTTGGGTGGCACAGTGTCGCTTCGTCCCACTGTGCGTAAGAGGATTGACTTAAAGGACGATATCGGATAAAAACATGAGTTGAAAACGTTCATTTTAAACCGATAATGATTTTCGGATAAAATATGTATCCGATAAAATCATAGATATAAACGTGGTATATAACCAACCTAGGGTTTTGCCTTTTTTGTTTATTACTATTTTGCAGCAAGCGTAATGCATTTTGTGATTTCTAACCAATTCTGTTTTGTAGAAAATTTAATTAGAAATTTTCCTCTTACTGCGTTTTTTCTTTACAACCAATACGTTCAAAATTATAAGCGATTTAACTATAAAAAATAGTATATTATTTTATATGGAGGAAAAGTGATACTTTTTATGACGCGCTCGTGTTTAACAGCCGAACGGAGTGAGGCTAGTAATATAGAGCAAGCCACGAAAAGCAACTTTTCCTCCAAATAAAATATGCTGTTTTTTCTTCAAACGTCGACAAATTAATGCAAACAAACACATCTCTTTTTAATAGTAATAATTTTATTAAAGACAAGTGGGTTCGCAAGGTGTCTTAGACCGGTGTCGGTGAATAGTTGTAATAGTAATGTCCCAGATAAAGCCACTTTATCTGGGACTTTATCTGGGGTAATGTAACATAAAGCTGTCAGTGGACACAGTCAACAACAACTATTTTTTTTTTTAAATTGCGTCTTGGATTGCGTTTTAATTCCGTATTGATAAGCTGTTATTAGGTAAGTAGAGTGAGGACCATTATATCTTGGGCAAAAATTTGTCAAATTTTGACTTTTCTGTTTTACTTTTAATTACTATAAATAAAGCAAAAGGTAAAAGAAAATATTTATATTTTATAAAAACTAACAAATTAATAAATTATTAAGAATTTAATACATGGAAACAAACTTAAATATCCTTCCAAACAAATTTAATATTTTATTGCGGCCCCGTTTTTTTCTAAAACAGAGTTTAGCCTTCCAGGCATCGAATGGACCAAAGCCCGGGTGTAGTCCGGATTTCCTTATAACTTATTCCACGCCTCTAATTTTTATCCTTAAGTTCGTTTACATTTAGCGGCCTAAACTCATTTTCCCTATTTATTTTTTTAACTAATAAGCCCCAAACATTTTCCATAACGTTTAAATCTGGACTGGTAAAACCCTGATACGCTTCTCTTCCCTCATCGACTTGCCGGGCCGAATGAACGGGACACTTATCTTGCTGAAAGTCAAAATTTCTGTCCAGAAATCGATCCAGTACAGAAGGAAGCATGATATTCTATAGTAGATCTATATATATATACCTCCGCATTGAACCTTTCTTCGATAAAATAACACACACTAAGTCCTTGTGCACTCAGTCACCCCCAAACATTTACCGAAAATTGCCCACTACTTCTGTCCTTTTGGGTATATTTTTCAACAAATCGTGTTCCTTGAAGCCTGTATATCTTAAGTATCTCATTGTAGCATGACTGAAACACTTTTTCATCGGTGAATATTATATTTTCCCCAAAAATCGGAGGTTCCAAATAAAGTGGCAGAGCAAATCCAATGCAGTGTTCTTTATTTGGATTTGTTAAAAACGGTTTTAAGGCTGCTGGAGGCAGCGCAATTCAGATATTTGCCTTATTCTTCGCCGTGCGTTCTAACCGATGCTGGGAAATTGCTTTTCGTTTTTGCTGTAACTACAGATTTAAATGGTTGGTTTACTTAAAACATTAACTTAACATTAATTTTTATCTTGTTTTTGATTCGATAGTTTGGGGCGACCACTTCTAACTCTTCTCTCAAGGGAGTGTGTTTCCTGCCATTTTTTTTAACAAAATGAATTGTACTCTTTGGGATGTTAAGCTCTTCCGCCACATCCCTTTCTGGCCAACCTCTCTGCTCAATATAATGAATAATTAATACTTTTTGATCCAAAGTTAAGTTTGGCATTTTTAAAATACTATATTATATTATAAGGATTAAAAGTGCATCTTTTTTTACGAGCAAATGCAATATTGCGAGTTAAAATAAGCACTTTTAATCCGTATGATATATACTGTTTTTTCTCCAACCAAGTCAAAATTAATACATTTAGTTATTCAAAAATCGTTTTTTAAATCCTAGTATTCAAAGTAGCACTTTTAATCCTAGGATTAAAAGTGTTGCTAAGCAACGACCACATTTTTATACGTTATGAGAATTGACAGCTTTTGCATCTGAAAATAGTACAAAAATGTCAACATTTTTTGACGGTTGGAGAAAAATATTCTTAGACACTGACAACGAACACCTGTTTCTTTATTAGGTTTTTCAACAGGTATTTATATTCAGTAGAAGGTGGCATAAACCTATTTTACAAAAGGGAAACAAAATTGCCTAAGATTTAATGTCCGTTACTGTAATTTAGTATTCAATTAAGTAATAAATAAAAATTTTAGGTTTGTTTTTAGTTTAATAAATATTGAGTTGTTGACGCTTGTTTTGTTGTTTATTTATTTAAGCAAGAAAGCATATATCTCGATTCTTATAATATACCTTTTTTTAAAGGATTTCTACCACCTCGTATTAAACTGGTGAAACTAAAATTACCTAACACAAAAATTGCTGTCACAAAAATGTAGTTCCCAAAATAAAATTTAAATAGTTCACTAAAGAGCAGGAATGCAGAAGGCGCTTTCTTAATCAAGATATATAAAGCTTCACAAAACATTAATAAGTGGATTTGCATATATTACTGCTTCAGCCACTTAAGACTCGTTTATTTTTAAAGATACGCCAAGCAAACAAACTGCATTTCAATAATGTAGTGTAAGATAGGATTGTGTTTAAGGCTGTTTTCGCAATTAATAAAGATTATATTTGTGGAGTTTACCAGGTAAATACGTAAATAAGTGCTTATTTAGTAAAATAGTTATTTTTGTACCAAGGACGTAAAATTGAACTCTAACGCCCGCTGCTGAAACTTGTTACTCGAGCTGTGCGAAAGCAAAATTTACGACAAAAAAACCTTTTTCCCAGATAAAAAAATTTTTTTTGTAAGACTCAAATTAATGATTAAGCAAAGCTAATCTATTAGAAGAGATTAATAATTAAAAATATATTTTACAAAATAGAATTCATATTTCTGAATTCAACTACATTTGTAATTGTGTTTTTAATATGTAGTTATTTAATAATTTTTTTAAATTCAAAAAGACACACTTAAAAATAAACTTAATGTTTTAATGCAAAAAAAATAAATCCAAAACTATCTAACATTAAAAATAATGAGATAATTACTAAAACCGCGGTTAACTTATCTACAAAAAAATAACAGATGTTGAAACCCTTATTCTTTCTAAAGGCTTAAATTTTCCAATTACATCCAAAACAGTTCCCAAGCTTGAAGTTATTTCGTGCATTAAAGAAACATGTCAAAACTTACCAGTAGAACACCAAGATGAATTTAGAATTAGAATTAAAATTGCTTTAGAAAGACCTTTTAAAATTAAACAAAATATAACAAATATTGAACAAAAAGCATTACAGAGACAATACCATAAAAATTCTTCCTGCAGATAAAGTTAATCCAATAGTAATAATAAACTGTGATATGTATTATAATAAAATAATGTCTCTTTTAAATATTGATAAATATAAAAAAAAAAAAAAGATCCAATGAAACTATTGAAAAATATATATATATATATATATATATATATATATATATATATATATATATATATATATATATATATATATATATATATATATATATTTAATATTTTAAAACAGCTTTACAGATAGGAAAAGATTTACCACCCCCATAATAGTAAAACTCCACACTTTTATGAAGTACCAAAAATACACAAACCTGATATATCATAACGTCCTATAGTAGGTTGCATAAACTTACCTACACATTGATTAGCAAAATTTTTACTTACTATTTTAAATCCTTTAATACTGACTTATGCATTAAAAATTTCCAACTTTTCCTAGATAAATTGACACACGTTGAAATTTATTTTAGTTTTATTTACAAATGTTCCTGTCGATAAAACATTAAATATTGTTAGAAATAAATTAGAAAAACAACATACTTTCAAGATAACATTGACTTTTAAATATAAACTTTTGGCATGGCCATGGGTTCACCTTTATTAAGTATTTTTTTATGGAAAATTTTGAATCCAATTTTGTGCAAAATTATCGTTATAAACCTTTAGTTTGGTGGAGATATATATAGATAACATTTTTGCTATTTATCAACATGACGAACATTGTTTAAATATTTTTTTAACACACATTAATACACAAGAACCCATTATTAATTTTACTTTAGAAAAAGAACAACAACACTCACAACTTCCTCTTCTTGATATTCTAAAAAAAATATGTATATAATTTTGAAATTAAAATTTACAGCAAACCTACACATACAAACAGATACTTAAATTTTAACTCTAATCACCAAATAATGGTAAAAAAATGAGTTGTAAAAAGTATTTTTGATAGAATTAAAATAATTTGTTCTCATCAAAACAAGAAAAAACCAAAAATAAATTTTTAAAGATATTTTAGTTCAAAATAACTATCCTGTTGATTTTATAAACAAATGCTTTTTAAAAATTGAACAACCAAATTTAAGACAAAACCAAAATATCCATACAAATCTATTTTTACCATATATTCCTGGCTTATCAAATAAAATTTAGCGAATTGGTAATACATTTAATATTCGTACTAGCTTTAAAACACAAAACACTATTAGATCTCAAGTAACAAAAACAAAACCATATACCTATATAATTTAAACGAAAACACAAAAAGTGTTATGTATAAAATCCCTTGTGAATGTAATAAATTTTATATGGGTAAAACTTCCAGAACATTAGCCAAACGCATAAAAGAACATAGAACATACATTAAAAACACAGAATTCCAGAAATAAACTGGAATGCTTCTAGCATTTTAGGAAAGGAAACCTGTTTAAAAAAACGTAAAATAGAATAAATTGCCTTTATTTTATTAAATAAAAATAATTGTGTAGCATCATGCAGTATCTGTTAATTTAAATAATACATGTACATGATTACCTATGCTTGATGCTGAATTAATTTCAGGTCAACTTAAAATCAATTAACATACCATACCATTTTTTGTCTTTTTGAAAATTATAACCATATCAGTCATATAAACTAATATGTCATTTATGACAAGATGTCATAACCAGTATAAAAGCATTTTAAAATATCCTAGGGTTTTAAAGCAAAATTTCTCAAAATTTAGTTTAAATTTCTATTTTATTTTTCTTTTAATTTCATCTTGACAACAGTGGCCGACTTGCCACCGAAACGTAGACAAGTGTTCTGTTTTTTGGGTTTTTTGAGGGGTTTTTCTTTTTTGTTGCAGGTAACCTGCAAGTTTATAGGGGTCAATAGGGCTGAGCGGGCTCAGCTTGCTATGCTCCGGGACCTGAACCAAAATGGTCCCATTTTCTAGAAAATTTCAAGGCGAGTAGTCCCAACGAAAACATAGTGAAATAAATAAATTGTTGATTTACCAAAAATTATTGTTTTATAAATTTGTAAATAAGGGCGTTAATGTTACTCTTTCGCCCTACGGCGTAAAAGTGCAATTTTGCGTCCTCATATGGGAGCGTAAAAGTGTATTTTACGCCCGGTCGTACAAAAAACTATTTTAAAGTTTGCAGCCGATAGTCAATAACTCAAAAGGTACATTGGGCATATGTAGTAAATTATAAAATAAATATATATTTTATTGTCTTAACCAATAATGCCAAGTACCAAATACTTTTATGCATTTATAAAGAAAAACTGCTCTTAAAGTAACCACTTAAAAAGCGCATTAATTTTTTTAACGTAAAAAATTTTAATTGAGGACAAGGGCTGTGCATTTCACATCCTGTATTGAGTCGGCCTGAATGTCAGTTTATTTCTAAAGATAGCCAGCAAAGCAACTGCATTTCTTTATGACGTTTAATATAATGGATAGCGTTGCAAAGATGTAACGAAATGGCCGATGAAGACGGCCGAACAACTATTTGAACCTGTTCAGGAATTTACACTGTTGCCGAACTTTGATATAAGTACCAATAATTTATAGGGTTCTACTAACTTAAGGGATCTTTAATAGTTTTTTATGGTACTAGTGTGTTATGTTGAAAATAAATCACGCGAAAAAAATTTATACCACCAGGCCGTCAGGTATAATTTCTCAAGTAACATAACACACGTGTAGCATACAATGTTTTATCCAACAAGTATAGGCCAGGCAGTCAAGCTCAAAATAGTGTCATACCTCCGAATTTTTTATATATGCACCGATTTTCTTGAAAATTTGGAATTAAGCTTATCTTACCCTCCATATCAAAATCTATATGGGCGCAAGGTGTGCAAATTGTTTTAAGGGGTGAAAACCACCCCTTATCGAAAAAATCGTTTATAGGTTTTTCGGCTTTTTTTCGATTCAAATGTAGTTTATTTATGTAGGATAAATATCGTAACGTATTGTACAATATAAAATTGATATATTTTGAAATATCAACCTTAAGAATCTTTAAAAACTACCCTACTGATGAAAATAATATAGAAAAAAATCTTTTAACGATTTGTAACATTACAATTGCAGTTTTACTGAAAAAAATTCATAGCATTTTAATAAAATTATTAGTTACCATTTTTAAACCCCTAAAAACTAACCCTTTGCAGGAAATAAAATAAAAAAATATCTAATGACTGCCAATTTTTAGATTTTGCGTAATTTTAGTAATACAGTTTATTATCTCTACTTGAAATAATTTTTAATTGTCTACACCCTAACCACACCTTTGAGAAAGAAAAATAAAAAAATATTTTTTAATGACTACTGATGTTTTGATTTTAAATTTTGTTGGTTCTAAAGTTTATTCTTTAAACACGAAGTAATTTTTAATTGTCTACACCCTGCCAACCTTTAAGATCCACCCGTTTGCCAAAATAAAATGAAAAATTTTATTCAAAGACATTCAATATTTCATTGTACATTCTTCATGAATAAATTTTTTTGTGTAACTCTGTTAATTTTGAAGCTATCACATCCTACAAAAAATCATTTTAAAGGTAATTTTCAGGGCTACAAGCCTATGTATGTTAGAAGGGCTTAAGACCCTTCATATTTTATAGGTAAAGGGTCAAAGGGTTGCGGAAAGGCAGTCCTCGCACTATAGTGAAAGTTTTAATCGGTTACAACTCCGTCAATTTTTATGCCACAAAAAAAAAATAAAAAAAAGGAAAATAATCGTCAAAAAAAGCTACATTTTTCTACTCTTTAGTTTTTTTCGTATCTCTTATGGTTTTGGAGTTAAAATGAGAAAAAGAAAATTTTTGGAAAAATCACAAAAAAACAACATATAATTTAAGCTCATTTTTTTCAAAACTGTGCATCTCTAATCAGTAAAACTTTCAGATGTCATGAATAACATGCAAATAAAGTAATTGGTGCAAGGAATAAGTTTAATTTTGATTTTGAATGAAATGACATTAGTTTTGTTCGAAGTTTTTTTTTTAGTTTTAACCTTTTTACACCATATCTTACTGAAATTTCAGTCAAAAAGACTTTTATTGGTACTCATTTTAAAGGTCTTTTTATGCTCTTTAAAAAATATTCTATGACTTTTTGTTGAAAAATGAAAGATCTTCAAGCAGCTATAACTTGCTTTAGGTAGAACCTAAAGATCTTCATAAATAGCTTAATTTCTTTGTTTTTTTTATAAGCTTCATTTTTGTTTATTACACTTTTTTTGATAAAACGCATAATTACAGGGTTATGCTAAAAAACAATTGAAAAATGAGGTTTTTTTAACGAAAAATCGCATTTTTCAATTGCAAAAAATTTAAAAAAACTATTGATCTGGAAAAAAAATTTTGACATGACATTTTTTACTTCAAATTAACTCATCTATTGATTTCTGGGGATATTTTGGGTAAAAAATTGCCCACCCCCACCATATAGATTTTGCTTTTCGACCATCCATCTATCATCTGTCAAAATTTCAAATAAATCGGTGCATATATCAAAAATTCGGAGGTGAAATGTTTGACTGCCTGGACTACTAAGAAATCATAACACACAAGCAGCAGGTTTTATTCAAGAAAAAAAAAAATAAGAGATCTTTATTGGAAATGAGTCTCTTTTAAAGCAGGATTTATAAACTTTTATTTCCTGACGTTTCGTTGACATTTGGTGTTTATGCTGCAGCTGCTTGCACAGTGTAAATTCACTTTTAGTCCGAGCATTCAAGCTCAGATCAGCGTTGCCAGAGCTGGTACAATTGTATCAATTTGATACATTTTTACATTTTTTGTACAAAAATACAATTTATTTTTTACATTTTTTGATCAGAAAAAATCTTTTCTAGTAATTTCAGAACTGCCGCAATTTTTTGCCAAAATTTTTTACCCCCTGATCACGAATCAAAAATTTTGGGGAAACGTTTCGTTTTCAAATATCCATCATAAAAATTAAAAACTTTTCTTTACACTTTTCCCCCTTTTTTAAGAATTTTTTTTTTTTTACATAAATTGGAACACAATAGAAAAAACCCCCTTTTTTTAAAAAACTTGTTTTTATATTTATTTTATAACTTTTTTTCATTTAATTGTAAAAATTACTTTAAAAAAGCCGCAACCAGGTATATAATAGGGAATTTTTAAAACATGGCCGCCTGTTTAAAAGTGATACTTGGCAATTTAATAAAGAAAAGGGTAAAATAAACAAAAAAAAATTTTTTAAAAAGGGTTTATAAAATATTGTGCCACTTTTCTGTAAAAATCAAGAAGAGGGGGGAATATAGTGTAAATGAGGGTTGGGGTTTATTTTAAGTTTGATGATGATGGATATCTTAAAAAAGAAACGTTTCCGCCAAATATTTTTTTTTATTCGTGATCAGCGCCCCAAAAACCCCCGTATGCCAAATTTGGCCAAATTGGGTTGGGGCCCCTTTCTAGACAATAGGGGGCCTTTTTTTTTTTTTTTAAGATGTCGTTTGCACTATTATAGACCGTTCTTCAAAACCTACTACTTCGTTTTTTCTTTAATTCGCTTTTTTTCCCATATTTCGATTTAATAACTTCGAAATTCAAAAGGGCCCGCGAAAAAACTTTCGTTAGGTTACTTATAAATGACGTCATTTTGGTAAATGTCTGCGTTGCCAAATAGCCTAGTAGTACAATTTTTGGGGTTGGTACAATGCACAGTGGAGATGTACACCGATGTACGCATTGAACTGGGGGGGTTTTTTTTAAACCCGCTTTTGCAATATTTGTTTTATTTTATCGTTGCTCTTGTTCTGTGTGATTTGTATTGGGGTTTTTTCGGTTGTGTCTCAAAATGAGTAAAGTTTACCGTTGGTGTATAATTAATTGCAAAAATACGTCTATTAATATGCCTGGAAAGACTTTTTTTAAGTTCCATCTGATAAGGCTTTAAGGAATCTATGGTTCAAGCAGGGGGGCGTGATCCTGAAAGGGTTTTCTTAACATCTAGTTTGTTTGTTTGTGAAGATCACTTTTTTGTAAGTATTCTTTATCAGTTTTATGACAAATAGAGCAGAGATTTTTACAGAGTTCATTTCTCATCTCACAAATCAAATAGGTATTTCGTTTTTTCAAAAGTACAATTAAGTTGGGGGTTTGGCAAATTATTACCTAGTGATGACGCTATCCAATCAGAATCGTTTTTTTAAAATTTGAATTTTTAGTACTTTTATTTTTTAAATATCTCAGAAGTTATTTTTTTTTTCGTATACTAATTTACACACCCAATTTTTGACCCATATTTAATCGAACTACATAGAAATTATAAACATTTATTTTGCGGGAAAAAGGCCCCATTATCTCTTTTTCAATTAAATATATTTAAAAAAAAAAGTACGTAATCGTCTGTTGCCGAAAACGGAATTTTTTTTTAATGGCAAAAAATTTGCTTGGGGAAAAATTTTTGCTTCCAATGGAAACTGGGGAAATTTATAAAGCAATTGTTTATTAATAAGAAACTTAAAAAAGGTTTTTTTTTTTTCAAATTTTAAATTTTTTTTTGCATTTATTTTCTGCTTTAAATATGTTTCTTGTTTTGTTTTTTTGAAAATATATTTTGATCTGGTAAAAAAAATGTTTTTAATTTTTTTAAAAAAAAAAAAAATGCCTGTAAAATAAAATTATATAATTGTTGGTTTTTTTTTTTATAAAAACAATAATTTGGACATTTTTCAATAAAATTTGGTACATTTTAAAAAATGACTCTGGCAACATTGGCTCAGATTGAAGTAGGTTGTTTTTGGTTGCCATCAGAGCTGTCAGTATTTGAATTGAATTGATTAAAAATCGTATTTAATTACTTCTCAGTAGTTGGAATACTTTAATTAAATTACTTTCCGGAAAAGGTAATTGTATTTGGGCTATCAATCAGTAGGATAATGTAATCGTAATTAGTATTTGATTTTCACGAACCCCGAGTAATTCAATTACTTAGAAAGATTACTTAGAATACTTAAAAGAAATTAAATTACTTAGACATTAATGCAATTACCTAATAAATAATTGAATAACTACGAAAAATTCAATTACCTTTTGTTGATGGAAAAACTGCCGGAATTTTGGCCAGCCAGAAAGAGTATCTTGAAACACGGCGGGCCGCTTTGAATCCGGTGAACGCAGCCTCCGTTCCGATTTAGTTTTTTCAATTAATGCTTACCGTCACCGTTTTTATACTCTTTTTGTGGAAAAATCTGTTGATGTTTATGGTAGGATAAAAAGAAATTTTTATTTTAGAGTCATTTAATGTTGAACTTGCCAAGAATGCCGCTTAAATAGTGTGACGTGCGCGTATGATGCATATTAGTATAAATTTTTTATTTGTTCAGTGTATCGTGTTTAATATATGTTGTAATTTAAATAAAGTAATTGCTAAAATATTCAATTACTTTTAGATTTAATTGATAATTGAATTACTTTTTAAAAGTAATTGCAACAGCTCTGGTTGCCATAAAACTTTCAATATTATTAGCAAGTATTTAAATACATTTTTACATTGTCAGATTCTATTGTGCCAAAAGCGGATTGTAGAGTTAAAAAATGGAAGAAATTGATGATAATTATGTGACCCAGGACATTATTACGGAAGTAGAAGAAGCGACAATGCAGATATTACCAGAAAAATCCCGAGATTCTTATGACAAGGAGTGCAAAGTATTTGAAAAATGGAACGATTCAAGAAAGATAAAAAGAATTAACGAAAACGTTCTGCTGGCTTATTTTTTTCATTTACAGAAAAAATTAGCTCTATCGTCTTTATGGACTAAATACTCCATGCTTCGCTCGACCCTTCATCTGTATAAGAAAATCGACATTTTAAACTATGGCAAATAAACTAGTTTCTTAAAAACTAAATCCCAAGGATTCAAAGTCAAAATGTCCAAAACTTTGAAAAGAAATAAAATTGAAACCTTTTTTACGACGGGTCTCCGAAATAAGTATTTACTAATGAAAGTGGCTTTGATCATGGGGATTACTGGGGCTTGTAGATGTGATGAGTTTGAGAAAATTGAAAATGTTCAAGATAAAGGAAATTATTTATTTGTTGTGATGCCAGACACAAAAACTAAAAAACCAAGAAGTTTTACTTTCTTAAAGAAGGATTTCCAGTAAACCCTGTTAATTTGTGTGAAACATTTCTTTACCAAAAAAACCAGCCACACGCTTTTTTTCTTTATAAAAAACCCCAATTGTCGGTGGAAAAGAGAAGGAAGCTTTTTTGTGTGTGGGGTTTTTAAAGACGAACAGATTTTTTAAATGGAGTCAAAAAAGATAAAAGTTGTAGGAAAATATTGCCCAAACATGAGAACAATATTTCAAGATGGTCTAATTAGAATACATACAGAGTCTACAGATTAGACGAATAGAAATACTTACGGCTCAAAAGAGGAATCCAAGCTTTTTAAAGTAGCTGAGGGTATGGATGTAACGTGTTTGGCAGTTAAGGTTGTCCTCAAAAATAACGCCAAAATGATTAATTTAAATTCTTTTGGTGACACCGAACATGACTGGGGTTTTACAAAAAATCGATTTTTCCCCCAATACAAGATTAGTTTATGGTCTTGTGAAAGTGATATTTGAATTGACCTGTGCTTGTATTCCTAATGAGGGGTATTCCAGGTATGTTACCCTTGGATTTGCAAGACAAAACTATACAACTCTCGGGCATTTTGTTACGATATTGTAAGTAACAAACAATAAACACAAAACTATAGTCACTAAAATATAAAGGTTTTTATCAATCCAAAAAGCTTCTGCAACCACAAAATAAAATCACACAAGGCAAAGCAATCGAAATTCATACGACGCAAACGACAACAAAACATGTAATTCGCTTTCATAAACACCGCACCGTCGCAAACGAAAATGGGACTCCGGCTCTGTAAAAAGATAATGTGGTGCCTACCTAGAAACTGTGTGTAGGTAGGCATCACATTACAATATTTTGGGAAATTTTATAACTACGCAGAATCAGGAGTGCCCCTCATGACAGTTGTTTCCATAGTGGGCCGGACATTTTTTGATCGAATAAGCCATAATATTGGGCTTCCATTAACCTTCAAACTTCCTTGTGTCAGCCTAATAGAACTTTCAATGGAAATGTGGACGATTTTACAATATCCAGTTTATTCAAAACTATGTCAATTTCATTTAATATTAATGTTAATTTAAATACCTGTAATAATAACGATAAAAAATAAATATATATTTGAGAATAAGTGAGTGAGTTATACACCATATGTAATGGTTTATAACACACTAGTTTCCATGTTTTACTCGCTCTTAAAAATCTATTTTCCAAAATGCAGCGAGTTGCTTCAGGCGTTTTTTTTGAAATATGAAAAAATCTTGCCACCGTCGACTAACTAGGCCAAAACAATACAAAACATATTGTTTATATGGTTCAAACTTGATCCTCCTTTAATCTTTCTCCCCCAACAGTTGCCCCTGTTTCACATAAAATGTCCGATATTATTTTTAAAGTCAACCAGATCAAGCGTATTCTTTCTTCTCTTAATACTAAAAAATCGTCTGGGCTAGATGGCATACAAGCAACGTCTGAAAAAATGTGCTCCTGAGCTTGCACCCATGCTAACCGCCCTTTCAAATCTTACGAAAGGGCAAAAAAAGGAACAAAACCTCCCTTTTTAAATATAGACCTATATCTCTTCTTTTTTGTTTGCATAGTAATGGAAAAATTTAGTAATTTTTAAATCTTTTTTAAAGTATCT
>JAHBCN010001233.1:0-125721 GCA_019359885.1 Listronotus oregonensis | reverse complement strand
TGGTTGGTTACTTTCTGTTTTTTGATTATAAATTATACAGAGTGTGTAAAAAGGTAAATAAGTTGGACTATTTTATACATTATACAGGGTATTAAAAAATCACCAAAAATTGGTTGGTTACTTTCTGTTTTTTGATTATAAATTATACAGTGTGTGTAAAAAGGTAGATAAGTTGGACTATTTTATACATTATACAGGGTATTACAAAAATCACCAAAAATTGGTTGGTTACTTTCTGTTTTTTAATTATAAATTATACAGTATTTGTAAAAAGGTTAATAAGTTGGCCTTTTTTATACATTGTACAGTGTATTATAAAGTTGTAGATTTAAAATGCTGGATTTTTATTCGTGTGTTGGCAAACATGAATATTTTATTTTTTTAAATATAAATATTATACAGTGTGTTTGAGAAGTTAAAGAAATAAGGTTTGCCTATACATTATACAGGGTATTACAAAAATCATCAAAAATTGGTTGGTAACTTTCTGTTTTTTAATTATAAATTATACAGAGTGTGTAAAAAGGTAAACAAGTTTGACTTTTTTATACATTATACAGGGTATTACATAGTTGTATATTTAAAATGCTTGATTTTTATATGTGTTTTGGCATACATAAATATTTTATTTTCTTAATTATAAATATTATACAGTGTGTTTGAGAAGTTAAATAAATTAGGTTTACCTATACATTATACAGGGTATTACAAAAGTCACCAAAAATTGATTGGTTACTTCCTGTTTGTCATTATAAATTATACAATATGTGTAAAAGGTAAATAAGTTGGACTTTTTTGTACATTATACAGGGTATTACAAAAATCATCAAAAATTTAGAGATTTAATATAAAGACAGGATTTTTAAAAACTTAAAAATTTAAACTAGAAAAAGGGAATTTAGTGCTTTTGTGCATCTAATATACAAGATGTTTAATGTATATCTGACTTAAAACATGTTTTGGTAAATATGCTTTTCTATCCCCTTTCATGCTTTAAATTTTGAATTGTTTTTTAATTTATATGTTATACACTGATTTTTAAAAATTTTCTTAATAAAAAGAATTTAAGAAAATTAGGTGTGCAGCAATTTAGATGTTTGAAAATGATTGTATATTTTTGTAACAAATGATAAAATATTCACAAACGCTATATTAAGCGTATAAAAAAATATTTTAATGCTATGATTGGTAATTTGGAAAGTTTGTTTCATCTTTTGGGACTGTCTTGGGGCGAATGTATTCCCTCTTAGTCCAAAGGAGTGAGAGATTTTAAAAATATTTACGTTTTAAATTAACGCAAGTTTTGTAGTATGTGTTGTAATTATTTGCCATATAAGGTTTCTGACTCAAATAGCAGTTAGGGAAAGTTTTCGGTAAATGGCAACAATGTGATCCATTGTTTTTTTAAAGTATATGGGGTTACCAAGGTTACCTCGTGGAGATTGCCTGTGACAGTGTTGCCAATGTGATAAAAAAATATGGTTATTTGTGGAATTTCCCCTCCTATTTAAAATGATGATATTTGCATAAAACGGTGGACAAAGCGCACAGGGCGAATGTATTTCTTGTTACACAGAAATCAGCAACTCAGTTTGAAGTGCAGTGAACTGTGCAGTTTTATTATTATTTTTAAATATAGTTGGTGGCTTTATTTAAACAAAAACAACAATAGGTAAGTTTATCATTTATTATACGTATGTATATAGTATAATGTTATTGTATAAAAACCCTGTATAACAGATAGGTAGGTATGTTCAGTATAATCGCGACACGTTTTTAGTAGTAAGGGACAAACATATTAGAAAGCTATTGAAATAATTTTGGAAAAAATACGAGGGATTTTGTTTACATCAGAGGAACAGGTAGTTTCAAGTCTTAAAAAGCTCCTTTAGGTTAGGTTTTTGCGTTTGTTTTGGTAAATCCACAGCAAGTGGTACCAGTGTTGTCGGCTCTCCTTTTTTTGGTGTATTGGGAATGTGCTATAACTCGGTTCTGATTTTGTCTTCTGTGTTGTTTAATATTGTCGTATTTTATCGTATTTTCTTGATTATACGGGTAGTTCTAGTAATTTCAGAAATCAACTACGTTTTCTTTTAAATGGGACAAATTATTGATAATTTGACAATGAGAAAAGTCTAATTATAGAATTTTATTATTATAGTGCTGATTCGATTATTATTATTTTGTAGATTTACTCACATTAAGTATTACGATTTAAAGAAAAAAATGTCAAACCTTAAACCAGTTTTAGCTGCAAAATCAGCTATTGGTCAGACCGAACCTCTGAATTGGGACAATTGCTGCATATGTCAAGTAAAGGTGGCCAAGTTAGAAATCCTTCAAAAAATCCCGTTAATCCAAATAAAGGATATGAAACAATGTCTACAAATCTAAGCAAATTGATAAATTTAAAGCATATTCTTCCATCCGGATATAACGTTGAGGTTTTAGATGAAGGGGACGGCATATTTGCAGCTCTTCAAAAACACAATGCCCTCTGGCATGCAGAATGCTATAATTCGTATACTGGAGATAGATTTTATAGGCTTTTGAGTAGACTTAATAAAGTGGAGGATCAAAACGAGGCAGCTCTCTAGAAGGGTGTAAAGACTCTGAGTCCACACTTCAGGAAATCCGTACACGATCCTCAATTCCTAAAAATATTTCAAAGGAATTTATGTTTTATTTGTAAAACTCAAGGATCTATTAAGAACCGCCTCAGAAAATGTGCTACTGAAGATATATCTAAAAATGTACGGCATTGTGCTGAGAAACTTGGTGATTTCGCCTTGGTCGCCCATCTAGCTGAAGGAGATTTGGTAGCTCAAGATAGTCAGTACCACCTAAAATGCCTTGCCATGCTATATAATAAAGAAAAGCGACAGGAATGCTCCGGTATTGCTGATGAAAATAAATTGTTATGTGAAGGTATGGCCTTTGCTGATTTGCTCATTTTTATACAGGAAAACTTTCCGAATCAAGTAAGTATGTATTTCGAATGGCCGATTTACTAACAATGTATCATGCAAGACTAGCAGAACTTCAAGAAATTCCAGAATGTGAAGTTCAACAAGAAAAAACGGATAGACTTAGACAAAAGATTTTGGCACGTTTTCCCAATTTGGAAGCAAGAAAGTGTGGCCGTGCGTACATTCTTTTGCAGACTGACGCAAATCTGGTAAATGCATTTGATCTTGAAGACCAGGATGAAGATGTGCTAGGTTTCCATCATTTTGCTAAAGCATTGCGTAAATTTTATCGGAATGTCATTATAGATTTACTGGAACTTTCGAAGAGAACTGTGAAAAAAAAAGTATTCCAAATCCTCTTTTGGCAGCAGTAAATATTTTACTCTATGGTTCATCTACTGTCTCTGACTGTCCGGCAACTAGACCTGCTTTGACTATATGCCAGCTTATAATGTACAATTTTCAAAAAAATATACCCAAAGGTAATATAGTCAGACATAATAAAAATAATGAGCCACCACTTCCTCTATATATGTCTCTATCTTTATATGCACACGGCAGAAACAAATTAAAAATTGAAGAGCTACATGATATGGGAATAGGTGCTTCGTATAAGAGAGTTTTGGAAATATCGGCCGAGTTTTGTCACTTAGTTGTCCGGAGATCAAAAGAAAAAAAAGTGATTTGTCCATCAAATCTCAACATAATTTGTTTACGTTATCCGCTGTAGATAACATTGACCACAGAACATCAAGTACTACAGCTGCGGTCGATTTTCATGGAACAGGTACACAGGTTTCTCTACTAGTTGCTGTAATGTGACATTATCACAGAATATTTCTGATTTTAGGTATTTCACTATTTCAAATAATTAAGTCTAACTACAAAGGGGCAAGTCAGACCTTCCAAACAAATTATGACGATGTGGTAAAGCTAGGTGTACAGTCAGTTCCCGATCTACCAGACTTTTATACCCAATTGCCGCAATGTATTTTACCAGATAAGAGACGTACGTTTGAAGAACCAATGGATAATAAAACAAAAGAAAACCTTCTTAATTTGGGCAAGTTTTTTATGTTACCTTTTAATACACCGTGTAGGCCAAAAATATATTACACTTTTTACTTGGCTATACTATTTTCTGAACCGGTTTCAGTAAACTTGGCTCACTCGGTATGTTAAGATTTATTACCATTTTAGAATTAATAGAAAGCGAATGGAAAAAAGAAAGCAAATGGTTAAATCAAGTACACAATATTCTTTCGGACTCTTATGAAGAAGACGTAAACAAATTGTCATGGTCTGCATTTCATTCCTAAGAACACCAGTCCAAAACGAGAGAAAAATCCATATCAGCTTTGTTGCCCTTGTTTCACGAAAAATCAACTTCTGTCAATATGATAAAACATGCAATGAATTTAATAAAATCAGCAACCAACTATCTTAATAATAATCAAACTCCGGTCATATGCTGTGACCAGCCACTTTTTGCAATATGTAAATCTATTCAATGGAACTGGCCAGAAATGTATAGCGAGGATAAATTTGTGATTTTAATGGGGCCACTTCACATTGAGCAGTCTTTTGCGGGTTTTGGGTCAATTTTTGGAAGGTAGTGGTTGGGTTGCATTAGTTGCCAACTCAAAAGTTCTAACGGAAGGATCAGCAGAAGCAGTGACGAAGGTGCGTTATGTTATCACATTAGTCTTTAATCTGTTTCGTATAAGGTTCTTCCAACAGTATTTTATGTTTCTATTTTAGGTTACTCACATTTTAAGGGCAAGAAGGATGCACCAAATAACTGCGGCTGTTCTGCATTCCCTTTTAGTTGAAGCTTATGAAGAAGAAAGTGTCGATACCCCTTTCTACGAATGGATTGATGAAAAATCAAAGTCCTCTCCAACCTTCAAATTCTGGTTAACAGTATTAAACCTTGAGACACTTTTGCTTACATTTGTGAGGTCTATTAGAAGCGGCGACTTTAGTCTTTTTAGGCAAAGCCTAAAAATATGATTCCTTGGTATTTCGTATTTAACCACACAAATTATTCAAGATGGTTAACAGTTCACGCCAAGGATTTAGAAGAACTTGAATACAGAGCAGAAGATGTTTATAATCAGTTTAGTTTAGGTAATTGTATCTCCTTTTTTTTCAGTTAATTTTATTGCTACTTTTAGGTAATTTCGTCATTCAAAATCGACAAGGGCATTTTCGAGCATAGGTGTGGACCATGCTCACGAACAAAATAATGCCGACGTAAAAGACTACGGCGGTGCAGTCGGTCTCACACAAGATCCGCGTTCTTTGAGAAGATGGTCAATTGGGGGTCCCGAAATTTCAAAACTTGTTAAATCATTTAAGAATTCTGACAATAACCAATCGCATTTACACCACGAAGAATCTTTGACCACACAAAAAATTCCTCTCAGACTGTGTTGCTCAAAAAGAGGCATTTTATCAACATGAAAATCCGTTTAAAATATTTAGTCAAGAGTTAATAAGCTTGGATACTCGTATGACTGTAGAACAAAAAGGAATAGATACTCTTTACAAATTGGAAGAGACAGGTCTTAATTTGTATAATTCTTTTATTACTGAAAGACTAGAGATGAAAACTAAATCAGTATACGATTTAATTCCAAAAGTTAACGCAAAAATATTTGTAGCCGATAAAAAGAAATCATCTTCGACGGCAACTAATGCTCTGAAGCAGGATGTTCAAATATTTTCCAGGCTTTTATAATAAGTACCGCAAGGGACTTAGACCTGGATATATTTTTTCAATATGAAAACCAAAATTCTCCCCCCTCATTATCAATAAATGCGTGTTTAAGACCTGGAAATAAATCAGTTTTTGTCCCAATTCTTGAAGCCCTTGTGCCAAAGCCTGCATTTATTCCTTCTTGCGATGGTTGTGTATTTGATGGAGCAGCCTTAGTTCATTTTGAAGCCACGAATGGAGTTGAGAAGTTTTACCGAGTATTATTCTAAACAATTTGAACCATATATCAAAAATATAGCTGCCATGCTAAAAGCATCAAGGTTGGATGTATCTTGGGACCTATACTATGAAAACAGCATAAAAAATACGACAAGAGCGCAGAGAGGAGTGGTTTGCGTCAGTTTAATTTGCCAAAGAAAGGTGAGTTCTACGGGAGCGATAAGCAGGGGATAGACATCTTCTTAAATTTTGTAAGGGAATTGATAACTGTGTTTTTATTTTTAGATAAACTTCCTAGCAACTGGGAAAATTTTTTAAAAGATTCCAGCAACAAACAAAATCTGTTCACTTATCTGGCTGAAAAGCTGACGAATGAGATAAATATGCCTTGTGTCACCAATAATCAACAGATATTTGTTTCAAGTGGTAGTATGTTATTGTCAATAAAAAATACACGGTAAACTGGATTTTAAATACTTGCTTATTTTTAGATAATGTCAAAACCACTCTAAATGGACTATCCTGTGCCGACATGGAGGAAGCAGATGGAAGAATGTTTCTACATGTTAAAGATTTGGTTCAAAATGGAGCCAAATCCGTTTTAGTACGATGCTCGGACACAGATGTTGTAATAATCGGAATATCATTTTTCATGTATTGAAGTCCTTAGGCCTTGAGGAATTATGGTATATATATGGGGTTGGCAAATCACAAAGATATATTGCAGCTCATCACATTTCAAATCATTTGGGACCTGAAAAATCGTTAGCACTGCGTGGGCCACGCTTTTACGGGTGCGACACTACTTCCTTTTTGCATTGAAAGGAAAAAACAGAGCATGGAAAGCATGGGAAGATTATCCGGAGGCAACCCTGGCCTTCCATTATTTATCTTTAATGGATAGTAATACAGATATACCACAAAATATATTCAAAATTTTAGAGAAATTTACTATTAAACTATATGATGCAAAAAGCAAACTTGAAAAAGTTAATGAATTGAGAAAGGTGCAGTTTTGTAGTGGAGAACGACCAATCGCCATGTGTCCACCCACACAAGACAGTTTAATGGAACACTGCAGAAGAGCTGCGTATCAAGCCGGTCAAATATGGGGTCGATCGCTATCACCCGGTGAACCTGTTCCATCACCTGAAGGATGGGGTTGGACTTTAATAAATAACCGCTGGGAGCCAGAATGGAATAAGCTACCACAAATTTGGTCAGCTCTAAGAGAACTAGAGAAGTGTGGATGTAAAGGTCAATGTGAGACCAATAGATGTTCGTGTCGGAAAGCAGGTCTACCTTGTACACCCGCATGTACTAACTGCAAGGGCGAATGTCAAAACCAACGATCCCTAGTGATGGACTTATAGTTTGAAGTAATAGATATGTTCAAGCGGAGGCTGATGAGGTAGTGCCACGGTACCACGAAGCCATGGCACTACTCTATTTTTCTGAAAAAGGGTTTTATAACTTTCATATGATACTTTAAAACATTTCTGTGAAAAATAAGAAATGACATGCCTTCATGTACCTTAGTACTACCTCATCAGTAACCGCTGATCTGTTATAAAAAAATGTATTTAATAAGATATTTCAATTTTTCTGCAATCATAAGCAATTATTATTGATTTTTAGCCTCCTCTATTGGCGGTTTTCAATATGTTATATTAAAATTATTTTAAAATAATTTAAACTATAATTTTCAAGGTTATTGAAGGTCATATTGTTTTGAAAATATTTTTTTGGTTTCCTTGACCTTAAATTACATAATAAAGAGTATAATCATGCTCAGGTAAATTAATTTTGAAACTGAGGAAATTCCCGCCCGCCATTTTGAAAAAATGGCGATATTGGGAGTCCTGTGGGTCGCACAGGCTGGCTAATCGGGTCAAATCTCTTAAAATGTGCTTTTAAACAAGTCTGCCAAATTTCGTGCTTGTAACCCAATTTGGCGTTTTTTTTTGCGTAGGCACTGCACTACGTCAAGGAGTTATATGGGGGCTTTACCAGAGTGATTAATCTAGTTGTATATATATTTTTGCCATGACCGATTGAGGGCGTTTGATTTTGTCTAAAAGGTCGATCATGGTTAATTCTGGTTAGTTAAAGCAGGAGCGGTCTTTTTTAATACGTCCCCGCATTTTCACGTCTGAAATATAATTGGGGAAAATAATAGGGAAAATAAAAAGCTGCTTTGCTAACCAGAACTAACCATGACCGACTAGAACTTTTAAATTTGTCTGAAATTCGGGGACGTATTAAAAAAGACCGCGCATGCTTATATGCTGGAATATCTTTCTCTAGATAGTCTCTCCTGTTAAAGCGGCTTTTTATTTTCCCCAATTATATTTCAGACGTGAAATTTGGGGACGTATTAAAACAGACCTCCATTTGGCAACACTGCACGCTGACGTTTCTTGTCATAAAGGGGAGTTTTCGCATTATATGGAGAAAATCAATGGTAATTTTAAATCTTAAAATCAAAATAAAAAATATTAAAACACATAATTTCTCTTCTCCGCCAGTATATTTGCAATCCCTGAGGACCCTAGAATATGACTATATAAAAATTTTGCCAAATAATCCAAAAATAGAAGAAAACCGTATATGCAAGTTTTACCTTTTTTACTTGCAAACGCGTTTTTTTTTTAATCAAAACAAGTCTAACCTAACTAAACCTAATCAACCTAGCCTAACCTAATTCACCTAATTTAACTAACACGAGTATTAAGCCCTGCAAACGTAAACTGCTAGGACTCGTCAGGCGGTAGGACTCGGGAGGATGGTTGAAAATAAAACTTTTTCATATATTTCTTACATTGCTTCGCTGCGATTTTTTGAGAGATCCAGGATTCTTTGAAGGGCCATCATAGCTCCCAAACTATCCTATTGGACCTACTTTTTAATTTTTTGTACTTTTATAAGCTGATAAAAATATGTAACAGACGAAATTATGAAGATTTACAAGGCACCAGTTTTTACTTAAAAAATAAAAAAAAAAACATATTTTTACCTTCACTGTTTTTTCTTGAATCCGAGTGCTTGGTATCATCTTGCCAGCTACTACGAAATGATCCCTTGCTAAAGATCCACGTCTCGTCAATGAAAACTTCAGTAAAACCTTCCGAACCTAAATTTTTATTTTTGATATACTCCCTTAAAAAATGTATTCTTTTATGAACAATATCTGGCAAGTCCATTAAATAATTTCTATTATTAGATTTTTTCCACCGGAAGCCTATACTTTTGATCCATCTTCTTAAGGAGTCGATGGAAAATTCAAAATATTCAAATTCTTCCCTAAACTTTTGTTTTATTGTTGCCAACGTAACATATTCTTTTCTGGCGTACATAGCATAAATTGTGTCCAGAATTAAATTTTTCAAATATGTTGTAATTTTGGTTTTTGCGGTGCGGTGCTTGGAAGACATATTGGAAGCGTAATCCTGGTCTAATTTTATCCCATTCTTCCTTATATTTGCTATCGTCTTTGGGCTCAATTTCGTAGCATCTGCCACTCGCTGTATTACATTCTCAGTTTGAAGGGCGATTCCGTTTCGGACTTGTTCCTTTTCCAGTTGAAAAAAAGCCAATATATTTAAAATTATTCGCTGCGTTTGTTCATTATACCTATTATATCTTTTTCTCGGCATTTTTTATGCTTTTCGAAATAACAACAAGTTGACACACCAATGTTTTTGATTGACAGTGACGGATACTTTACATAACCAAAGATATAAAAAATGAATAATGATCAGACACCCATTTTTTTCAAAAATTTGTTGTCACCGCTGTTTGGAATATACTAAACAAAGATAAACAAAAATGACGTCATTACAAATGAGTATAATTTGGACTATATCTCTATGTATCAAGAAGCATTTTTAGTGTAGTTTAAGAAGAAAGCTTTATATGAACGTATGTCCTAAACGTCTTAGCTTTTGAGATACGGCGTGGTACATTTTTTTAAAATAAATCATTTATTATTAATATCTGTAATACCATTTTGAATATTTTAATGAAATTTGGCATAAATGTACTATGTATCAAAAAGCATTTTTTAGTGTACCACATTTTTTTTATTTCCACCAGTGGCGTTCGTATAGAATTTGACCTGCCTATTTTGGCAAATGAAAAAATGTAGTACACTAAACACACACATTCATAAATACGCCGTTCTGGTCGGTCACGATCAGTTCTGGTTAGTAAAACTGGCTTTTTTTTGTCCAAATATACACTGGCGGCAAAATACCATATACCATAATTCAAATTAGTTCCGACAATTCTGATGTTTTGGTTGGAATCTAGTGTTAATCTTGTTGCCGTAAAAAAAATTCAGGATTTTTGTTATCACAATATCAAGTAAACAATATTTTTGTCAGGTCGAATTCGAAAGATTCTCTCGTTTTAGTTTCAGAAGTCGTTTTATACGATTAAATACAACAGTAATTGGGTGTTGATTTTTTTGCAATGCCTTTAAGACATTTAACATCCGCGGAAGCAAACAGAGCGGTTGGAATGCTTCAAGCGGGGTTGCGACAAGTGGATGTTGCTCGTGAGCTGGAAACATCACAAAGTGTTATAAGTAGGCTGTGGAATCGTTACAGGGAAACTGGAACAACCTCCAGAAGGCACGGACAGGGTCGTAGGAGGTGTACTACGCAGCAACGAGACCGGTACATAACCCTTAGTATTAGACGGAACCCTATTCTCCCTGCAACACATTTACGCCGTCAGCTTCAAAACCAATTAGGAGTCCCTATCTCTGTAAGAACAGTGACAAATCGATTATATGAGATCGGATTATCTGCTCGTAGAGCATTTCGAGGTGTACCACTTACACAAAGACATAGAGCACAGCGTTTAGAGTGGGCACGTGAACGACGAAATTGGAGGGTAGAATGGAATTCCGTTCTTTTCACCGACGAATCTCGTTTTGGTTTACATAGTGACTCAAGGCGTATAAGAGTGTGGAGAAGTCGTGAAACACCTAGACATCGTAGCTATGTACAAGAAGTGTATCCTTTCAGAGGTGGCACAGTTATGGTCTGGGGAGGAATCGCTCTAGGACGCCGTACGCATCTGTATGTTTGCGAAAACAATATGACAGGGACGCTTTATGCTCCTGACATCATTAGAGGTATCGTCGAACCAATTGGTGAAGCAATCGGGGAACATTTCTTTTTTTGGACGATAATGCGCCCCGCATCGCACTTTGGAAGTCCGAACTACACTGCAGAATTTAGGCATCACCCATCTCAGGCTACCCGCACTTTCACCAGATCTGAACCCAATTGAACATGCATGGGATATGCTTCAAAGAGCTTTGGATAACCACCAACCCCCGCCTAATAACAGACGGGACCTAATAGGAATACTTCCTCAATTATGGGACAACCTACCCCAAGACCAGCTGGACAATTTGATTCTCAGCATGCCAAGACGCCTTCATGAAGTTTTCGAGGTCCACGGAGGTCATACACATTACTAACATTCTTTAAAAATGATTCAGCATGATATAGAAATTTGCATTTTGAGGATAATATTTGATTTATTTAATAAACGCTTTCCCCCCCCCCCTATGAAATTATGTGTTTTCATTTATGCAAAACGGTAATCTCTATAACCGTAATAGTTTTAAAAAACTCGGGTGGTTGTTAATATAAAATTCCATGATATCCTCTAATTTTTGCCGCCAGTGTATATGTAACTGGCTGTAATTTCAAATATTTTAGATTTAATGACATGAATCTTAATGGTAATGGCAAAGTTTATATTATAAATTAATAATATTTCCGTTTGGCAACACTGTAAATTTGTTGTACCGGCGCAGGTATTAATTACACGTAAATTCAGGGCCGTATCTAGGCCCTTGGCGGGGCTTAACATTTGCCCCCCTCTACACGCAGAGAGATTTGAAGAGTATGGAGTACCCCCCAACGAAAACGGGGATTCCGGAAATTTTTCAAAATTAAAGTGCAAAGTTGTAAGTTTAAAGTTGTTTTAACCGAGAGTTTCGTTTCTTTAAAATACCAATTTTGTGGTGGAATTTGTGTCAAATTCTATATTTTCTTTATACGAAAATATTAGCCTACTATTTAAAAGAGACATTGATTACATAAAACAACTGTTTGTATCTGACTGAAAGAAGTGGAATGTAAATTAATTATACATCCTTATTTGCCGATGATTAAAATTAAAAATAAATCGTAGTTACAAAAATAATGTGCATAGCAGGCCTACTAAAAAGTAACATTTATACTTTAATAAATTAAAATAATATGCAACAAAAACCCAGTGGTGCCCCCAGTTTATAAAATACAAATTTATCCGCAGCTTAAATATTTAAAAAATTTAAAGAGTTCCTTTCTCGCGGCAGGTGTCAGGATAAATTGATATTTAATTAATAATTCACACATTTTTTCAGTCTAAATATACTAAAAATAATTAAATTAAGTATCTAAGTTGAAAATTTGTTGTAAAATTGTTCTGTTGTAATTTATTTATTTGATTAATTTTGTCAATAAAAAATAATAATATGACTACGGCACTGACAACTAATGAAAAAAATATTCATAGCCAAATCCCCCACGATAAACACGAACTTACGGTCAGACATTGGGAAAGGACGTAACGCGTAACTAAAATCGATAAAATCTGTTGCCAGCTTGAAGTGAATTTAAACATTTCTAAATAAAATTGCCTTTAAGTTCTATATTTATAATAAAAAATGGGCATAAGCATAAATAGATTACTAGATTTGGCTTTAAAAAATAAATAATTTAAAGATAATTTTGCTACATAAACCATTTTGTATTTATTTTTATTTGGTTAAATACGTTTCGCATTGCTACATTTCGCCCGCAACGGAATTTCGCAGCCGGAATATGGCAATGCCGCTTCAACGCGCGTAGTAATTTTACAACCGGTCCGTTGATAAATGGAATGAACCTGATTAGGTGTAGTGCGACGTTGCCTTGGATTTTTTTAAGTGTTTTGTGGTGTTTTTATTAAAACTATATGTTAAAACTATTTACAAACTTATATTAAAAACTCTAAAATGGTGCGTGAATGTGTTTTGTGTAAAAAATTGGACTATTTACACGAAGATGTGTCTTTTCATAGGTAAGTTAGGTTCTGTTTGCTAGGCGATGTTTTTACCAAGGTCAGTGGCGTAGATTTACAATAGCCTGAAGGAAATTAACTAGACCAAAAGTTATTTATGCATTGTACTTGTTTTATTATTTTTATTAGAATATTATCGAATTTATTAGTTTGTGAGTTGGTTTATAATATTGTGGGAAAAATTATACATTATACAAAAGGATCTTCTAATATTTTAGGTTTCCCTCAGATCCAATAACAAGAAACATTTGGTTTTCTCTTGTGGGAATTGAAGAGGGACAACATTTACCAAAGCACCCTGTGCTATGCTCAGACCATTTTGATCCACAGGAGATTTTGATTAAGGCAAACAATAGCAAATATATTTAAGCCCTGGAGCCATCCCAAAAATTTTACATCATATATTTGACAATAAATCTGTTGATGGAAGGTAATTGTTATAGACTAATACATTCAAATTATTGTTAACGTTGTTTTGTATATTTACAAATCTTCGTAAACTTTGGTTCTTGATTTAAAAAACACATCCTTTTTTTGTGTAGGTCTGTCTAATAACGTTTGAGCTTTTATGTTTAAAACAAGTACATCTTTTGGACCTATTCGTTTTTTAACTTAATTAATATAACTGTATTTTTTAGCTCTGACTCCACTTTACTTGAGACTCCTCCTAGGAAAGTGAAAGGGTATGTAATTAATATGATCTTACAAAATTAGCAAAAGTTTTCTAAAGGTTTTTACGTATTTATTTTTTTTAATTTAATTAACTTTTAGGGATGAAGACATATCCATGGATAATTGGGTGTATGATTTATCGAAAAATTTGACCACAGCGAGCGCTGCAATCAATTTAGCTGTCCCCAAAATATATTTTGCAACATGCCAATAAAATTTTTCGAAATTTTGAAAGATAATGCTCCATTTTGCGATTTTCTGAAAAAAAAACAAATTTGACAGCTAAAAAAAGTCACGTAATCATCTTCATACAGGGTGCCACAGATTCAAGTACATGCATGGGGATCTTGGAAACCGGAAGAGATACAAAGTCGGTTAAATTATTGAAAAGTTGCGCATTTAGGTGCCTAACAACATGCCGTTTAGAAAGTTGTAAAATTCCGAGTACTTCCGGAGATATCCGAAAAAAACCGAAATTTGCCGATTTCGTTTTTATTTTTTTCTGACGTTATTTAAAGAGGTATGGAAAAATAAAAGACATTTTTTCATGGCCACTCTACAAAAGAGCGTTGAGAGATTTTTGGTACGACGTTTCGTTTTCGTTAAACCATCATCAACTTTATTTTTTTAAATACGGCACTCAATTGTTCATTGCATTTTTTTTGAAGCAGTTATAATCCCAATTACAATGATGTATAACACTTAATATTTTTCTGTTAAATAAACATATTTTTCATAAGAGACAATGAGTTAGACAAGGAACGCACAACATTTCTTATAGGGGCGTTTCATATTTGTTTCTCTTACGGTATCCGAGATCCCCATGCATGCACTCGAATCTGTGACACCCTGTATACATTATTTGGCATTATTTTTCAAACAAAACTTTTGGCAAAAAAAAAATTACCCGAATTAATTGGGGAAAAATTTTCCCATTTGATGCGGACTTTATGGTTGACACTGTATATTATCTTAGGAATAGGTAGATAATTTTTTATTTTGCCTCATATCTAATATTTTATGTTATTTTTTGTGTACCGTATATAATAAAAAGTATCCCCAGTTTTTGTCTTTTTTTTTATTAATTTGTGGCCCACATTATTCTAAATTTATAGGAGAAAAGTAATTTTGTTTAAATAACCAAATTACCAAAAATATTTTGTTTCTTTAGAATAAAATATTTTATAACTTCTTATGTTGCTAATCAATATTTTTTAATAAACTAAAATTAAAAGGATCACCATAATTAGAACGCCACTGGTCGAAACTGCAAGGCTCCGTACAATGTTGCCTTGATCAGTCCTAATTTATCTTCTATCCTTTTTCCCCTTATATGATTTTATTGATAATGTCTGGGACAAAACAAAGTGTCACTTATTAATGAAATGTTAAGTCTTTTCTTTCTTTCGTCTGAGTTCATAGCCGATTTTGCGCCCCCGAGGTAGATGCGCGCTTGGCGGGCGCCCATTTCGCCAAAATGTCAAATAATAACTAATAACCAATTTTTATAATTTCAATTGCGATTTTTTTTGTTGAAAATCACTTCCGCAATTTTTTTTGTCTCGAATATAATATTTTTTAAAATATATTACCACCTTTAAAAATGGACCAATTCCGTGGTTGATTTTCTTTCCAGACCCAAGATATAATACAAATTGACGGGTCAGAGCATTTTTCCAAAAAATAACTTGTTTTTGATTTGATTTTATTTTTAACAGTGTAATAATACTTACGTATTTAAACAAAAATATATGTTTACTTACATTTTTTATATCCATTTCCATATCCCATTTTATCATTACAAATTTACTCGGTCAGCATGGGGTTTTCCAAAAAACAGGGGCATTGTCTGGTTCGCAACTCACCGACGAATATTCGACTTATTTTTAGATCAGGAAATTCCAAACATCACAAAAATCACAGGATGTCACCACACTAAAATAACACAATAAATTCGAAATCATTGTCGCATTTTCATGGTATATTTTTCACGAATATTAAAAAATATTTATTTTTGTTACGGCAAAAAATGACCGCGAACAGTAAAATGCACTATGTCGTAAAACTAGGTTTTTAAGTAGTACCATAAAAAAATTACGTAATGGAAAACAATCGTCTTTATATAAAAAATATGATTTTTTAAGATTTAAAGTTAAATTATCGCCGCTAAAAAATACACTTTGTACCGTTGAAAAAGTAAAAAACCTTACGCGGCCAACGAAAAAAAAATGTTTTAACCTCCGCGGAACCTTCGAAACGATTGGCAATTGTTTATTTATAATTCGCCTTAATTCGAATGTTCAGTGTTACCTGCTCGCTGTCCACCGCGCTTTAAGTTATTTAAAATAATCGCCAATAATTATTATCGTTTGTTAATATACTGGGTGCTTCGCGTTGGGAAGTTGCATCGTTACTTACCTTTGTCACGAATTAAAATGGGGATTTAAAAAAATTAAACGGACTGAAAAAAAAAGTAATTCAAAATTATAAAATATTATTTTTTTTATATACCCTAATTCAGTGCTGGGTAGGAATTGAATCCTTTTGGAATCGAATCCAGGAATCGATTCTTTTTTAAGTATAAGAAGGCTATATTTTACCTTTTAAAAATAGGATATGTGATTCGGATTTGTTATATAATTTTAAAATGATTGGGAATCGATTTCTTTTGGAAACGATCCGATTCCAAAAAGGAATCGATTTCTTATATTTCTAATTTGTGACAAATCGGTTTATAGATACCAAAATCCGCCATTTTAAATATGCCATTTCAAATTTCCAAATTTTGACCCAAGATTATTATTTTCCAAATTTTGACCTCTACTTCAAGTCCAAAATTTCTGTCAATGACGCATCGCTCGCTTTTAGAGTGCCCCGGGTTGTGTGGGGTCAGGGGAATCAATTCCAGTGGCGTATGCATTTTAGAAAATAAATTATAAAATTTCGTCAAAACATGAAAATATTTTTTACAAGCAAAAGTTATTTTCTCACATTTTCATTAACCCTTTAAATTAGTAACAAGCCTATATTATTTTGGTATTATTCGGATTAATGAAAAATGTATTTTTTTTTTGCTTAATTTTGCACACCTCCTATTTTGAGGTCGTAGATCACAAATTTGAGTTTTTTTGGCGATTTTTCAACGTTTTTCCAAAAAAAAAATACATTTTTTACTTTAATTCTACCTTCTCTGATTTTATTCTGCTACATGAAATAAATAATAAAATTTTAGTCTTAACATAAATTAAAAAAGATGTAAAAGCAGAACGATAGACACCGACTTGCCAATTCACAACCGATCTTGCAATTTCAATATTAAATACGATATTCACACGCATTGCTTCATCAAAAATATCCACTATATAAGGTACACGAAAGCTCTGAGATCATCAGCTTGCGATTGATATAAATAACTATTTCGGGTCTTTCGTGTTCCATATTTAGGATTTCCATATCGAGAATATTTTTGATCAAACATTGCGGGTCGAGCGAAGCAAGGTTCGCATACCTTATAAAAATGTCATAAAGAAAACTATTACAACCTGGTAACAGGTCAACATTTTTAGAATTTCGAGTTGAATTCGGACGTAAACGTTTTACCTACTTTTTATTGAAAATTAAGGTTTTTTCCTTACTTTTTAAGTGTTTTTTTTTTAATATTAACATAGTATGAGTTTTTTAAATCTGTTTTCGTGCAAATGACAGAATTTAAAGGAATATGTCGTAAAATGGAATTAAACAATTCAATTATTATTATTTTTTTAATACTATAAGAGGCAGCCAAAAAAACAGCTTCTGATTCATGTTTAACAATCAAAAAGTAAAAATTGTGCAAAAAATAGCGAAAAAATCGCATTTTCCAGTATCCGAATAATTACTAATATTGATTTTTTTGCCTTTTAAAACTCCGAATACCGTACGCGAAAAAACTTTTGTTAAAGTTGCACATATCTCTGCAGCATCCAAAGTGGTTAGTTCTGGATTTCGTTCCCGAATCTCATGGTAAACATTTTTAACCATTATTCGTTCTTTTAATGTTAACTGAGTTTTTTTTGTAGGCGGATAACTAGTTAAAGGTTGGTTAATATTCATAGTTTACAGAATTAAAAGCACTTAACAACACTAAATATTTATATACAATTATATACACTAAATAAGATAAACTATTATAAAATTGGCACAAAACAATATCTATATACTACAATTATTAGAAATTTATAATATTTAGAAAATACCCTGTCTGTATAGCAATTAAAATTTAAACTTACAAAATCTGTCCATAATCAATAATAACTAAATAAAATCATCGAACAGCAGGAAAACCCTGTCGATACGCTTATTTTCATGTCTGTTCAAGTTGTAAACTAAGGAATGTGTGTTGCCACTTTTATTGCCTTCTCGATAACAATGATTTCAATACATATTGGCGTGCTATTTTAAGTGCGATTGCTGGCTGGTAACTTATTTTCGCGAATTATGACAACGTGGCGATGAAACTTTTGGCCGGTTCACTGTTATTTGAGCGGAAAAGTATATCATAGGCTTAAAAATCATTTACTAGTGTTAGATTTTTATTTAGCCGCTTCGTCGGTTGGGTGGCCGGTATTAAATAAGTCACTGACAGAAATTTTGGACTTTATTTATAGCACCTTCAAAACCCCTTATATCCTGAATCTGAGGCAAATTAGTTTATAAATTCCAAAATCCGTCATTTTAAATTCTTCATTTTAAATTTCCAAATTCTTACATGCCTAATCAGCATTACATTAATTTTTAAAAATAAAGATGAAGAATTTTAAAACATCTGCGTATTAAAATCTTTAAATACACACCTAACATGATTTTTAATCAAAATATGTTGTTTTTCAGGTCCAGAGGAACAACATTTTAATAAAACATTTGGTATCCAAAAACAGGCATAAATTTTACTTGAATTGGATATTAAAATTTTTAATAGATTTTTTTACGAGGATCCCACGTTTTGTCTAGTAAAATTTCTTAATTTTTTTAAATGCAACCCCTAAATAATACCAAATATAAAAAAGAAAAAGCCTTTCCAACGATGTATAACAACATGGGTCAAAGTCACCGTTTCGAAGTTATGAATAATTGTCCAAAAAAAAGTTTTTTTTTCCAAAAAACCCACACCTTGTATTTTTATATTATAAATTCATATAGGGGTTTTGGGTTCTTATCTTAAACCAAATTTATTGTATTGATTCATAATATAAGTATACAGGGGTATGTGGTTGGAAAAAAAAAAAAGACTTTTGAAGAAATCATAATTCAAACGGTGACTTACAGAATATTGTTCGAATCTTTGGGAAGGCTTATTTATTAGATTTGTTTAAGGGGGTTTAAAAAAATAAGAAATTCTACGATGAAAAAACTGCAACACTGTTTTTTTTTAAAACTTTGCCTGCAAACGTAGATAAAATAAGTTTTTGTATTTTTTTTATAAAAAATTAAAAAAAGGAATATTTACCTTTTTTTAAATTTAAATTTAAAGATGGGTCAAAAATAAAGAAAACGTCAATAAATCTGAAACTTACAAAACCCATCGTTATATCGTTAAACTCTCTTTGGAAGCGGTATTAAAATGTATATTTAATATATAGGGTGCCCCATTTAAAAAAAAAGGAAGTGAACACTTGGAACACAATAACCCCCTGTATATGTGAAAGTGAAATTATTTAAAAGAAAAACAACCCAAAAACTTTTGTCCCATATTTATTTTTAAAAAGTCTGCAGTTTCTGAAAAATGAAAAATGTTAATGTTAAATCGGTACTGAAAACAATTTAAAAACGGGAAATATTCTGGTAAAAAAATTTTTTGAGTGAAAGGAACGGACGGACCAGCAGAAAAAAGACAAAAAAAATGAACCATCGGACGCCCGCTTTTTGGACCCCCTGTAAAACCCAAATTATTTTCCTGTCACCGAAAATTTAAAAGGAAATTCTGTAAAATATGAAAATTTTACATTAAGTAATAAATGAGCCATAAGACGGGGGGTGACTGAAGGACCCTGTATATATATATATATATATATATATATATATATATATATATATATATAAAAATTTTTAAAATTTTTTTTTTTTTTTTTTTTTTTTTTTGGGGCCACAGATTCAGTCATGCAGGGGGATCTCAAAGTAAGGAAGAAGTGGTTAAATTATGGAAAAGTTCCCTTTGGTGCCTAAAAAATGCCTATTAGAAAGTTGTACAGACCCGGGAATATCCGGAAAAAAACGAAATTTTTCAAATTTCGTTTTTAACCAACGTTATTTAAAGAGATATGGAAAAAAAAAAGACATTTTCCATGGTCACTTCTGAAGCTCTGGGTTTGAGTTTTTTCGTCGACGTTTCGTTTTCGTTAAACCTATCCTTTTTTTTTTAAATACGGACCGGGGTTTTTTTATTTATTTATTTTTTTTTAAAATATGTTTAAACAGAAAAATATTAAGTGTTATACATCATTGTAATTGGAATTTTTTTCTCAATAAAAATTTATGCCGATTTAAAAAAATTAAATTGTATGGTTTAACGAAAAAAAATCGTTGAAAAAAATTAACCCGTTTTGAGAGCTTAAAAAGTGGCCATAAAAATTTTTTTTTTTCCTATCTCAAATAATAAAAAAAAAAAAAAAAAATTTCGGGTTTTTTTTATTGGGACCTTTCCCCCGGGGGGGGGGGCCCCTAGGCCAATCCTAAATTTAAAGGTTTTTTTTATTTTAAATATCCCTTTTTTTTTTTTTTTTTTTTTTTTTAAAAAAAAAAAAAAAAAAAAAAAAAAAAAATTTTTGGGTCCCTTCAATATATTTAAATATTTGTTTAACTACTTTAAGAAATTAAATTTTTTTTAATTTAGTAAAAATAAATAAAATTTTTTAACATACCTTTATAGCTAACCAAAAAAAGGGTTAAAACCCAAAAACTCTAAAAAAAAGGGGGCGAAAAATAAATTAAGTAGGTTAAAATTTTTTAAAAAACTTTCCAGAGTGGTTACCCGGAAAAGTTTTGGGGGGGGAAATGGCAAGCCAAAAATTTGGGGGAATCCCAATTTTTTCCAAGAAGTCTTAAAATCGTTAAAAAAACAAGGATTCGGCGCCCTCTTAAATGGCAAATGGTGAGTCTTTCCCTGCTAGCTTAAAATTTTACTAAATTTATTTTCTATTTTTTGGGTGCATATTTATTAATCCTCTTTTAAATTTATTTTTTTATCCTTTTCGATAAATATCAATCAAGTGCAATATCTTTTTGGCCCTCGAAAATAGAATTTAAAAAGATCCCCAAAAAAAGAAAAATTTATGGAACGTTATGGGAACGTTTTTCCACTTAAAAAAATATACTGATGGAAAGATTTTTAGTGTCAGTTTATTTTGAAGAGTTTTATAAAAGACATCCATTACCATCATGTTTGTGACCATGGGGTTTGAGGGGGGCTAATCTTGAGCTTAGGGAGGCTAAGCCCCCCTAATTGCGCCACTGTACTTCCGGACCCTGGTGTGTAAATTTATGGATCAAGGATCAGTAAAGGATGCCCCAAGATCAGAAAGATCAAAAAATTTTTGGGTGGGGGTGTCAAATATTTTTGATTTTGTTTTATGAAAAAAACGAATTATTAAAACCCATATTAAAAAAAAAAAACTTCGCATTAATTTTGCGAAACAAGAAGAACGAATTGCTGAAAAACTAAATTATAATATACACATTTGTTTTAGTAACGAATATTTTTTTCACCTTAACGGTAATGTCAATACCCAGCACTGTAGGACTGTAGGTACTGGGGTGACGTAAAACCCAACGTCCCCAAAAAAGAAATATTTGGGCGGAAATACTGGAGAACCGCATGCGCATGGAGGGGGGTGAAAGGCAGAACACATATTGTGGTCGTTCAAATGGCCATAAGATTCGCAATCCTGGAATGCACCTTGTTGCCGGGGGAGGTGAAAGATCTCTCTCCCAACAGGATCATCAGTTTATTAAGTCTGGACCTGGTGGGAGAAATAAAAAAGGGTGAGCCACAATAGACCGGTCACGGTGGAAGGGTGTTATAACTCATTTTTTAAACCTACCTACCTAACGGTAAAAAAAAAAGAACTGGGTACTGGGGGACCAAAACCCCGTCCCCAAAAATTAAATGTTTGGGCGGAAATACTGGAAAACCATATTGTTTGCCACATAATTTTAAAAGAAAATTAAACAATATTGTGGCACAAAATCCACAAGAATTCCAAACATACATAGACCTATGAAATTTTATATATTTGTCTGGATCCCTTATAGATTATGATATGTGATTTTTTTTTAATACTAATAATATTACTTGTAAAATTGATTATCACTTTTTTTTTTTTTAAAAGTAACTTTTATTTATCGAAAATTCTTTTTTTTTTGTTTTGTTGTAAATATCAAACTATAATATTGATTCGAAAATTACAGATATTAAATGCGAAAGTGCGCTGATTTTTCGAATGTAATTTTTTTAACCTTGTCAAAGACTAGTTGCACCATTACAGCTATAATATTCATATTCATTTTTTATAATATTAATCTGCATCGCTATATAATTAAATGAAATAAAAGGTATTTTAAGTCGTAACTATTGGGTTAAATAGTTAAGTGGATATTGTAGTTTCCACCCATCTGCTTACCAAATAAAATTTATACTAAAATGAAGATAATTTTGGTTGATATAGAGTTCCCGCAAAAAAATTGTCAAAAATCAAGGTTGCCAGGCTTTGATGTAAATTTTTTTCTTTATTTTTAATTTTAAAAATTTCTAGCAGCTTTATTTATAAATTAAAAAAAAACAACAATTTAGTGGAAGGTATAGAGTTAATGTTAATTAATAAAATATACAGGGTGTGTCGAAATTGGTGGGCAATATTTCTAAAACTCATTGAATTTTCTAAAATCGGAAAAAAAATTATGTATGCCTCGAAAAATGCCCAGATGGCTAGAGCCCCCCCTAAGAGTGGGTCCCAAAGTCATGTTTTGCGTAATATCTCTGGAATCCTTGAAAAAAAAAACTTTTAATTTGGACCAGTTTACAGCCATTAAAAATACTGCGCGAAATTGGGGGAGCTCTTTGTATCAACAGAAAAATTACTGTGAAAATAATTACATCGATAATTTTGGTGTTTTTCCTATATCTGGACCACTTCACATCTTTCAAAAATTCTGAGCGAAACTCATGAGGCTTTCTTATGTTACTAGAAAAACAGAGCAGAGATGGTCTTTTGGGTAAACCAGTTTACTAATTATTTTTTTGCATAAACCGTTGAACACAAATTAAAATAAAATTTTAACTCTCATATTTTGTAACTCAGTATCTGCATAATTTTTAACCTGATTTTTTTAGAATTAATACTATTTCTATTACTTTTTGGATTACCTCTGATGTTTTTTCCAAAATATTTTTATTAAGTATCTTGTATTTATAAATTGTTTTTTATCTCAGACGATTTTTTATCAATTTAGGATACATTTTTTTGCATCCGAAGCGCTGATCACAAATCTAAAAAGTTTTTTTTGCCCCTTTTCATCACAAAATTGGTAATAACTACACTAATCTATCATACAATATTTGAAATTTATAATAGTGTTTTTATTTATTTTATTAAAACTATTTACTTACTTACTATTTATTAAATATACTCTCACTTTTATTTATTATTATCAATTAAACTGGCTGAAATTGACTGGCACCACTCTGGTAGAAAACAATTAAATAAACTTTGAACTCTGTTTACCCAATTCCGAAGGAAAATCTAAGTAGGTGAAAAGTGACGTTTAAAATAACATAGAGATTACACTATTATGTTAAACACAATTAAACCATTAAACACTTAAGACTTGTGCAAAAACCTCTGGTAATGTTAGATTAATTTGTTTATGTGATGTCTTTAAAGAATAATATTGAATCTAAAGCTTCCTTTACATTGACTAGTAATACAAGAATTATAGGGAGATTAGAAATAATGTAAACGTGTGTATTAACAACTCTTTAAATAAAACTTCTTGTGCTATACTGGACCATCTCATGGGGACTGCATAGGACTGTAATTTAAAAAATATGTGAAAAAACAATCTTGTAAATTTTTTCCGTAAAATCCTGGAAACCACTTAAGAATAGTTATTTACATAACAAGGGAGAAAAGTGCCTCTTTTTTTCCTGCTGATAATTTGAAGCACCACGCGAAGCGAAGGGCATTAAAATCTAAGGGAGGAAATACACTTTACTCTAGAGGAATGTATATAATTTTTTATACTACTTTTTATTCAAATTTTTAAAAATTATTTGAATATTGTGTTCTATTATTAAATTGTGGTTTTGATTGTTTGAATAAACCCCTCTATTAAAAACGTGTCAAAGTATAACCAATGATCGACATACAAATATTTGGAATCACTTAAGGACCGTTTTACACATACAAGAATTTTAGTGAAATTTTTGGCGAAAATTATCACCAAAATTTTGGTGAAAATTTTCATGGGATTTTTGGTAGTAGTACATTTATTTGTGTTTAATACCAGAAATTCCATAATTGGATACTATGGATTACTATACTATTTAATTCTCTTAAGTATCAGCTGATTTGATGATTTTGTTAATTATAATTTAAAAGTGGTTTTGTCATGTTTTACCAGAATGGCTGGCGTCAACTCAAAAACGAAGCAAAAAGAATGGACTTCAGATGACATGGCGAAAGCGATTAAACTTGTAAGAGAGAAAAAAATGGGTTTCTTGAGAGCTTTAAAACACTTTCATGTGCCGAGATCTACCTTGTTTCAATTATGTCAGAAAAACGAATTACCCCCAGACACTTGGAAGGAAAATTATTTTAGGGACATCCCTTGAAAAACATTTGGTAGACTGCATTTTAACGATGGAGCGCAAATTTCATGGCTTGACGAGGAGCGATGTACGAAGAATGGCGTACATGTTGGCAAGACGTGTTGCTGACACGGAAATGGCTGGAAAGAAAATGGTTTAAGTGCCTCATGTGTGGGTTTTGGGCACATAATGATTGCGCAGGACCACAGTCTGACGCCTGGATTTGTGATTTTTGCAAATAAGCTGTGTTCTTTTTTATGATATACTGATGTTTCTAAAGAGTCTCATGTAATTAGGTTAGTTTGATGGTGTTTATAGTAGGTATTCCAATTTAGGTACCTTTTCCATTTGGATTTTTTTTTTTTTTTTTTTTTTTAAACCCCTTTTTCAAAATAAGGCCAAATATATGATTATTAATAATTACTACAAAAAAATTGTAACGTTTGTGCAAATTATGCGTAAAAAAACAAAATGGTATTTCATATTTGGTCACTCTCCTCTATAAAATAAATACAAAAACAAATTTTTAAAAGGTGTTTATTAAATATTGTGTGCTATCTTAGCGTAAAAATCAAGAATTTCGTGCAAAAAGGAGGCATGTAAATGAGGTTAATTTGATTGTAAAGTTTGGTGATTGATATCTCGTAAACGAAACCTTTTTGCATTTTTTTTTGAGATTCGCGATAAAAAACCCACATATACCAAATTTGGTCAAAATCGGAGTTGCCGCATCTTTATAGACAATTACCAATTATTTTAATTAATTTTGTTGTTGTAAAAATAAAAATCATTTTTTACGTTACTTGTAGGATTTATTCTGTTAACATAATTTAAAACTATTATAATGAAAATAACATTTTAAATTAACAGCCAATTTAAAAAATAATATGCATCTTACAGTAATTTATTCCAGAAACTGCTTTAATGTTGTATTTTATTTATTTTATCCAATAAAAATAGCTAATATGAAAAACGCGAATACAAGTCTCCACTTATCATAATTATTATTGTATAATTTTTTGTCTGGGTACACAACAGTTCAAGGATTTGAATTTTAGGAAACTTTGTCAAGTTATCAGTAAAATACTTGGTATTGTTATTAGCGAAAACATAAATTTTGTTGAGAACGTTTTTTAGGTAATTTATCATTTGTTTTCATTGGGTAATATATTTGTTTCTATGAATTTGATAATTTAAAAGAAACATATGTAGCAAAAATTGTTATTGAAATTCAATGTTGTCTCGGATTCATCGCAATATGGTTTTGGGACAGCCGTGATTTTATATGCGGATTAATCGCTTTTCAAAGGTTATTTTTTCAATAATACAGATATTTTTTTAATAATACAGGCAGATAAGTAAAAAAAATGCCAAGTCAAAAAAGAACTTGGTCTAATTTTAAATCTCAGTACTGACAGGTCAAGATTTTTGGATAAGAACATAGCCCTTATTTTATACAGGGTGGCCCACCACATTCGCCTCGGTTTTTCTACGAGAAATGAAACGAGTTGGGGAAAAACTTTTAGCACGGTCACATGTGGGTCCATGAGAAGCATATTTCAAAATTATTTTTTAAATATACAGGGTGACCCAAAAAAAAGTCATATCAAAGTTATATTTTTTCTTATGGAACACCCTTATTTTTTATATTTTTAGATCTATAGACCAAATAAAGGTAAATTATTGTTATATTTCCTATACCTAAAACGCTTTCTGAGAAATTTAGAGAAATTTAAAAATACAGACCATAATTTAAAAAATTTTTTACATCTTGTAACATATAACGAACTGCTCGTAATTTAAAATTTTGTTAGCTCAAGGTTTAAGTTAACTATTAGATAAAAGTTTAAACTTAATATTATACAGAGTTTGAAAAAAATTGCCCCAAAGTTGGAACACACATTTTATTAAATAACTTCCTTAAGTTAAATGGAACACCCATTTAGTGGCCATTTGAATTAATTTCCTTTAAAACCATATAAGGGTTTCCTATACCTAAACTCTTCTGCTTTTTATCAAAAGGGATTTTTATATTTGACTTATCATTTATCTTAAAATGGAACACCTGTATTTAATTAAAAATCTTTTTATTAAGGATCACGTAGATTCGCTAAAAGCACAAGTTTAAATTTTTAAAAAAAAGATGTATCTTAAATAAAATGCAGGCAAAAGTAATTACTCCAATTTATTGTCATTTCCAAAATATTAAAGCATTCTTAAAATTGAGGATCGAAATATAGTAGAAGGCACACCTGTCCCAATTGTTGAGACGAAATATGATAAATTGTGCTTGTTTCTTAGCAAATGATCAGACTTTATGGTAAAATAAACCTACCGTATTCTAATTATTCCTCCCCCCCACGTTAACAGACCATCTGTGCTGGTGATCAAGGGTTCTAAAAATATTAGGATTTTCGTCCCCCTTAGTAGTAAAAGATATGTCTGTTAAATAATCCGTTGTTATGAAAAATTAAGTCTGATACATTTGCTAAAAAACAAGGGCAATTTACCATATTTCGTCTCAACTTTTTTTAGGACGGGTGGGCCCTACTATATTTCGATCCTCATTTTTTTTAATATTTTGGAAAAAAATTTTATTTTTCCCAAATTTTGCCGGGGTCATTTTTTTTTTAAAAAAATTTAAACTTTTTTAAAACTACGTAATTCTAATAAAAAGTTTTTTAAATTTCAAAATTTTCTTTTTAAGTTATTAAGTCAAATAAAATCCTTTTTTTGAAAACAAAAAATGATAAAAGAAACCAATATGGTTTTAAAAAAAAGTTCCGCGTTAAGTAGGCCAAAAACGGGGTGTTCCATTTAACAAAGGAAATTATTTAATAAAATGTTTTAAAATTTTTTGGGCTTTTCCACTCTTTAAAAGGAAAAATTTTTTATTTTAAAAATTAAACAAACCCGAAAAGAAAAAAAATTTAAGCAGCTCATATATGTTGGGGTTAAAAATTTTTAAATTATGTTCTGTTTTTTTTTAAATTTCTCTAAACCAGAAACCAGTTTAGGTATGAAATATAACTCTCCCCTTTTTTTTCTATATTAAAAAAAAATTAAAAAAAAAATAGGGGGTTTTCCCAAGAAAAATTTTAACGAAATGTATTTTTCTTTTTGGGTCCCCTGTATATTTCAAAAAAATTTTAAATATCTCCCATGGTTAATTTTTTCCCCAACCCTTTTTCATTTCTTAAAAAACCCGGGCGAATTGGGGTATTATGGTTTTTTGGTGGGAAACTCTTTCCCAATGGAAAAATTTGGTGGATCTCATGCCATTTTGCTTAGTGTACCGTGCTCTATAGCAGAGATTTATGTACATATATATAAATTGTTTTTTGTAGGTAGAAATTAACCTTTAGTCTAAATATGACGTATGAACATTTATTTTTTCATTTTCAAATACAGTGTCGCATACGATATCAGTATAATATCGCTTAAAAATCATGCGCATCGTAAATTGGGATTCTCGAATGTCATTTTCGACATTTTATATTTGACATTTTTACGAGTGGGTAGGACCTATTCCAGAAATGAATTTTCGTTCGTGGTTGTTGTAACTAACATACTGTTCCGTGACACCCCGTATAAAAACAAGGATCCTGATTTTACACCTTTTTATTGGATATCGGTTTACAAACTTTCTATGGAAACCCTTCAACGTAACGTAATAATGACACTTTAAAACCTTTAACTGTCTGTCAACTTCTTATTCGTCGAATACAAAACTAAACCCCCTGGGCCCTTCGCGCTTTTTATAGTAAAGTGGAAAAAAATGGAAAAGTCTAAAAAGTCTAGAATTAGCTGGAAAAATTTTTTACTACAGGATGTAAGAAAAGGTAAAATGGATGTCAGCGCCCTCAGGATAACCGCAATGACCGTCGAAAAAGGAAAAACTAAGGTAACCTATTTTAAATAAATTATTAACATAAATAAAATTAATTCTAACCTTTTACATTTAATTAACTAAACACTACCAAAGTCCGTAACAATTTAATTAATTATTTTAGTAAGTAAATTTTCCATTTGCCATAATTTTTACTTACCGGGCCCACGGCCGATTTTATTGAAATTTTATATACCGGGGATTTTTGGGGCGCTGATGACGAATCTGAAGTCATTTTTTTTTCGTACTCTGCCAGTTTTTAAGTTATAACGCCCCACTCGAACCTAACCAGCAAAACTTTCCTAAAATTCCTCCTTCTAAAAACTGATTACACCCAAAATGGAAGATTTTATCGAAATACACTTATTATTTTATAACATAAATTTAATTTCACCTTTATTTAACAAATATTTTTAATAAAAAAAAACACAATAGCACTTTCCAAAAATATTATTTTTGCTTTTATAAATATCAACAAAATTGTCTAGCAATTTTAGACTGTTTTATGTTGGTACGCCAGGGACCCGCGAAAAATCGAATGGCCTACTTTATAAATTTGAATTATTTTAATATTTCATAGTTAAATTTAAAAATTAAGCGCATTCAATTGTTTCGTGGGACCCTGGTGTACCAACATAAAATTATCTAAAATACCTACCTAAGCAATTTTGTTGACATTTATAAAAGTAAAAATTATTTTTTTAGGCGCTTGTTGGGCTTTTTTATTAAAAATAATAATTGTTAAATTAAGGTAAAATTAAATTTATCGTATAAATAATAAGTATATTATCATAAAATCTTTCATTTTTTAAGGAGGAATTTTAGGATTTTGTGCAGGTGTGAGGTTAGGTTCAAGTGAGGCGTTATAACTCAAAAACTAGCAAGAGTCCGACAAAATATGACTTCAGACTCGTGACGCCCCAAAAATAAGTAAAAAATTACTTTTTTTTATAATTAAGTTGTCCTCTCTATTTACATAAATATATACTTTACTATTAAAATATTAAATCTTATTTGTTATTACATGTTTTTTCGCGACGCGTAATAAATTCTGTGGAATCAGGTTATTTTTCGTAATTCAAATTAAATCTGAATAATCGCATGATAGCGATTATTTCAATAATCGGATTATCGATTATTTTTAATTCCGAATTATCACATGTATTTATGATATTTCTGTTAGTATGTTTTGAGGCGTCAAATTAACCAGTGCTGATTTGCGGTATTCCGTGCCGCAACGCGACCTGTCATGTAAGTAAAATTTTTGATATAATGTTTTGCATTTTTTAACATAAAATTTTAATCTGTGAAAATATTCTATTGTAAAAAAATTTGGCTGTAATTTCTCGCATAGTTTTTGAGGAAAAAATATAAGTTTCAAATTTTAGGGACAGAAGAGCCTTTGAAAGCCACTTACTGATAGAGAGTTAGAAGCGATTGCCGACAACATCTGATGCTGACGATGATATTGCCGACTTTGAGAGTGAAAGTGAAGGAGAAGAAGAAGTCATTGAAGAAGATTTGTATAATAGTGAATCGGAAGAGGAGGAGCAGTCCGCTGATGAATTCTCGGAATATATCAAGCCATTTTGGACCAAATGAAGATGAAAATTTTTATATTGGAAAAGATAACGAGACGATTTGGAAAAGCACGCCTGTAAGCTTTGGTAACAAAACCAGAAATAAAAATATTGTCAAGGTATTACCAGGTTCAAAAGGTGCTGCGAAAAATGTTTCAAATTCTATAGAGTCATTTTTTCTTTTTTTGACAAAAGATATGGTTGAGCGTATAGTATTTTGTTCTAATATATACAGAAAATATACGTACAAAATTTGCGTACCAAAGAGAACCAGACTGCAAATTAACTTCTTTCGATGAAATTTTGGCATTATTTAGACACTTTTCTTAATTTCCGTCAAAAAAAGGAAACCATGTGAATGTTGAAGAACTTTGGGAAACAAATGGCACTGGAATGATTCTATTAAGAGCGCTATATTCAGTTATAAAAGATTTTTATTCATTCTTCGTACCCTTCGTTTTGACGATGTAGGAACAAGAAAGACGCGAGAAATATGATAAATTAGCAGCGATAAAGAACGATATTTTGATGATTTTGTGCAAAACTGCATGAATAATTATAGTTTGGGGAGTTCGTCACAATAGACGAAATGTTACATACATTCCGAGGACGATGCGGATTTGTTCGGTATGCCACAAAAACCCGCCAAATATGGCATAAAATTATATGCCCTTTTGTGACAGTAAAACGTATTACGCGGAAATTTGAAATATATTGTAGAATACAACGTGAGGACGCTACAAAACGTCAAATAAACCTTTCGATATTGCACAGACTAGAAGAGCCCATAAAAAACACTAAAAGGAATATAACTACAGATAATTATTACACTAGTTATAATTTAGCGGAATTTCTTTTAAAAAATGGTCTAACTTTGACTGGTACATTAAAAAAAAAATAAAAGGGAATTACCGCCGCGTATAGTTGGATCTTCTCTGTTTGGATTCCAACCTGATGTAACTTTAGTATCCCATGTTTCCAAAAAAAATAAAGCTGTAATTTTGCTGTCCACCATGCACGACAATGATGAAATTGATGGGAATACAAAAAAAAACAGAAATTATATTACATTATAATAGAACAAAAAGTGGCGTTGATACAGTCGACCAAAAATGCACTTCCTATACAACGCAAAGAATTACAAAGGAGGTGGCCTCTAACAGTTTTTCTTCAGAATTTTAGATATTGCAGGCATAAACTCCGAAATTATATTTAATAACAGTAAACCAACAAGTACTCCGCCAGAAGAAGTATCTGACCGATCTAAGTTTGTATCCCTTATGGAGAAACGCATCTAAAGGAACGCGCAAAGTTACAAACCCTTCCTAATGACCTTAGAGAATTTCTATCCCCCTACAGAACTACTGTTGATATTCCTGTCGCACCAAACCAAAATAGGAGTGGTCGATATCATATTTGCAGTGCACACAAAAATAACAAAACGACAGTTACTTGTAATCAGTAAAAAAATTTGTGTGTAAATCTCATAGTACGAAAAATCGGTGCAATGTAATAGTTGTCTTCATCCACCAATGGAGGAAGATTAGTTCGCGAATATGTTTATGTATCTAATCTAACTAAAATTTGTTTTTTGATTTTAGTTACATTATTTGTTTTATAAATAATATCATTAGTTACTCATTGTTTAGTTTTGTGTGTATTTCTAAGTAAAATTAATTTTCTAAGCAAGACTAGTTTTCTTATGCTGGCGGTACAGAGTACCGCGACGCGACCCGCTGATGTGATTTTCAAAGGCGCGCCTGCCGGAGGTTAATAGAATGCCATATTTTTTTATGTGATTATCCGATTCATCGTATATCTCTTGATCTAAAATGATATTTTTTTTAATTCAAAATGGTCCATTTTCTGCACGTTTAAATCGAAAAAATTTTCGTCTACTGTGTCATTAACACCTGAAATATTGATACGGATACATGTTCACTTTTTGACGGTAGTGTCATTCAGACAACTAAAAAATAAACTTTAAAAGTTGTTTATATTTTTCATGAATTAGGAACAAATAACGTTAAAAAATAAAATATTTATTAGAAGACCGTCTACACATCGTAAAATTATATTACAAAAGAGAAACGCAAAGAAGATTTTTCGAGAGTTTCCATAGACGTATTTCAGTGGATACAATTCTAAGAATTAAGACCTTTATTTAAAGAAACAAAAACATTGAAAGATAGGCGAAGAAATATAAGAAGACAAAGATAAGAAATCGAGCAATTGTTCAATATTTTAGGATAAATCCGATGAGTTCTATTCCGCAGGCAGTACGAGAGGTAAGGTATGACCTAGAGCTCCGAAGGGTCAGTTATGGAATCTTTGTCTAAGTAGGCAACAGTATCACGGACGTATATAAGGGAAGGGTTTAGGGGTCCGGACCCCCCCCCCCATTCATATCCATTTTACTTGTCCAACAGAAAAAAATTACATGCACCGCGCCGATTGGAGAAAACAATAGTTGCTTAGCAGTGGCGTAACCACAAAATTTGGGCCCCCCTGCAAAAAGGCCCCCTAAAAATGCAAAATATGCAAAATACCATTAAAACAAATTAAGTAACAAAAAAAACTCTGAATTTTGTATATAAAAAACATGTTTTAAAATACAAACTCTAACACGAAAGAGACAAATAGAAAATAGAAACATATTCAATTTACAAAACATAAACACTAACTTTAACAACAGATATAGTAAACTAGAGATCTAACAAATAAAAATAAATTAAAATTATTAAAAGTTTTTATTCCTAGCTTTCATATCATCAAATTAATTAATCGCTTCAAATTTAAAGGTGTGTTTTGTTTTTAAAAAACTCTTTTTACTGTTAATTAATGTTACAGTTTTATTATATTTAAGTAAATTTATATAGTTTTCTTTATAGAGATAAAATTTAAAAATTACTAAATTACTTAATTTTTTTTAAGCTATAAGACAAACATTTCTAAGGAAGGGGCCCATATAATTTTACGCCTGGGATTTTTGGCGGAAGTACGACGCCGGAGCTCCCCGGGCCCCCTCGCGTTCATGGGCCCACGCCACTGCGGGGGCCAGCGGGGGTTAGCTACGCCACTAGCTAGTCTAGTCTATTTTGTCCTTTCGCGTTGCGCAATTGTTATATTACAGAAAGAAGTGTCGCTTTTAAAAAGTATAAAACGGACAAATCAGGTATCTCTTTTGAGTTTTTTTTCTAAGAAAGAGAGACCAAAGCCCAATGAACTTTTGTCAAAAGACAATGTGGACCTTCGTAACTTTTATTGCCTTTGCCCTTGGACGTCTTGATTTGTAATGGTCCAGCGTAGTCAACTCCAGAGTGGAAAAATGGTTGTGATGGTGTAACTCGTGTTGTCGGAAGTTGTCCCATCAATTGCTCGGTTGCCTGGCCTTGAATCGAATACACTTTACGCATTTTCCAATGTTGGTTTTGACTGTTCCTTTCCCATTGACGATCCGGTACATTTGCCGAATGTATGCTAATGTTAGCTGGTTTCCGCCGTGTAGGGGTTTCCAATAAGCATCATTAATAACCAATTTGCTAAGGTGACTATGAGAATGCAAAATCGCAGGGTGATTGGAGTTAAATGACAGATGCGATTTCTGCAGCCTTTCCCCGACACGAAGAATCCCATCAGCATCTAGAAATGGATTAAGATTGAGTATCTTATCAGCCTTGGCAACTTGCTTTTTCTCTAGTAGAGCATCAGTTTCCTCTTTGGGGACCCCTCCCTTGTCAAAGCTATAGCTACGTCCGCGAACAGTATCAAACCATATTGTATCCTTCCCGTTTAGTATCTAACTTAAGAACAAAAATAAATTTCTTTTCGATTTGTTGCTTCGATGTTGATGAGAGAGCAAGACGAGGGTAACAACTTATACAATAAAATATTATGGACTGATGAAGCGTCATTCACAAATCAGGAATATACAACCGGAGAAATACAAATTACGGGGCAGCAGCTAACCCTCATAAATATGAAATGATAAAGTTTTAAGGTAGGAACTCGTTTAATGTTTGGTGTGGGATGTTAGGAAATCAAATTATTGGACCGCTATTTTATCGTGGCTCTTAAACAGGCCAAAGATACCTTCAGTTTCTTCAAAACGATATCGAGGACGTCTTGGAAGGATTGCCATTGCAAATCTCCAATAATATTATTTGGCAGCAGGATGGCGCTCCACCTCATTCCGTTCGAAAAGTGGTAGTATATTTGAATGGGCGTTACAACGAATGAATTGGCCGTAACGGAACACTTCATTGGCCACCCAATAGCCCAGATATCACATCAATGGATACATTTTTATGGGGCCATTTAAAAAAAACGTAGTTTATCAACGGCCCAATAGAAATATCGATGAGCTACAGCAAAAAATTGTGAATAAAATTGACAAATTAACCAGGATTACAATATTATATTATAAAGAGTCCCTCTCTGAAAAAGCTAGAAAGGGGGCATCGGTCCTGCTTCGAAAACAACGGAGAACATATTGAACATTTATATTATTAAGATGTCTGGTGTTCCTAAGTCTTATGGGGTATTTGTTTAATATTATGTTATATTGTTTTGTTTCTATTCTACAAATATAGTCTTAATTCTTAGAATTGTAACTATTGTATTACAATGTGTAGACGGTCTTCTAATGAATATTTCATTTTTTAACGTTATTTGTTCCTAATTCATAAAAAATATAAACAACTTTTAAAGTTTATTTTTTTAGTTGTTTGAATGACACCACCTTTAAAGAGTGAACAGGTATCAATATTTCAGGTGTTAATGAGACGGTAGACGATTTTTTTTTGATTTAAACGTGTAGAGAATGGATCATTTTGAATTAAAAAAATATCATTTTAAATCAAAAGATATACGAGGAATTGGATAATCACATAAAAAATATGGCATTCCATTTTAAAAAATATCCAAATGACCCCTAGCAGTTTTATTTGATGTTCAATTATTTTACATTAATCATTTTCGGATTCGGAGGGAAAAATTATAAATGATGGCTTTATCCCTTTTTTTTTTAAAGTACAGGTAGAGTCAAAAAAGCGGCCTGTCTAGTGCTCGTTGGATAACCCTGTACATAACAAAATCTTTTATCGTTTCTTTAAAAGTTTTAGTACATTCACTTGAAAACGGTTGGAGATACATCACTAACCGAAACGTTGTGTATCAATCAGTGGCGGCTCGTGAGTTACAAATATAGAGGTTCTGCACAGCAGCAAACGATTAGTAATATACATTTAACACACCAGAATTAAAAATAACGTAAATATAAACTTACACAGATTTGAGAAGCAAGTGAAAAACAGTTTACAAGTAAATGTCACAAAGAATTCTAAGACTAAAGGCTTATCTTTATAAATTAAGTTGATTCTTCTGTCCTATTTGGAAGAAAACTTGTCTGTAACCTTCTCATTGAAATTTCACGAATCATTTATTTTCAATTGATAGCATTGATAGAGCCACTAGACGATCCTGAGTCATAGAATTACGTAAAAATTCTTGATTGTATTAAAGTAGAAAATGATTTTTCAGCCCTGCAGTCGTCATTGGAATTGTTATAAGAATTTCTAATATTCTTTGGTTTCTTGAAATGCCCTGATAAATTATTTTCTATTAAAAATTTTAAAACGGTACTGCTCCTTTTATAGATCTACAGTCTGCTCTGGAATAAATTACTGATAATTCAGTTTTTAAACGTTCTTTATCTATGTCTGGATAAGCAGAACATGTTAAATTTAAAATTTCCTCGGGAAAATTATCACAAAATTCCCAAATTTATTAGAATAAAATAAAGTAGCCGCAGATAAATGATTTTTAAATGCAAATGATCTTTCGCACAGTTCAAAATTACATCGCAGATTTCTATAGCGGCAATACGATGATCCAATTTACTGTCATTTCTACGAATTTTAGAGAAGGGCTCGGTTGATAATGAAGAAGCTTGGCTAACGACTTCAGGTACTGAGTTTCTTAGTGACATCACATTCTGCTCAAAAGTCTCAATTTTTTTGTTTATTTCTACAGGGTCTGTTTGTATTTTTTTTAGCTCGTTAAAAAGAACATCTACATGAGGCATGACACGATGGAAAAAAGTTAGCCAGAAAATAAAATTTTTATCTAAGAGCATTCTTCTGATAGATGACGCGGCACTACAAACAGTTTGATTACTAAAAGAGTCTTCTATGTTCTCCATACATTCTATTAAAGATTCCCTAGTTCAAAAACAATATTAACAGTGCGGATGTTAAAATTCCACCGAGTTGGCGCACCATGGGGAATTCTTCTTTGAACTAGTTTGGTCAGTACATCTACACGTTGTGGCGACTTTCTAAAAAATGCTGGTATTTCTTGCAAATTACCAAAAAAAATCTTACTTGTGAATTTTGTGAAGCAGCTTTGGACATTATTAAATTCAATTGATGCGCATAGCAGTGCACAAAATGGATATGGAAATTCTCCAATCCTGCCTGACTGCAGTATGCCTTCCACTCATTACGGCTGCGCCATCGTAGCTTTGAGCAATTAGTTTATTGGTTGATTTTGTGTCTGGTAATATTACATTCAAAACTTGTAAAATATCTTGCGTGAGGGACTCTGCATTAACACCAATAGGGTTTATATAGGTCCAGAAACGTTCTATAGGTTCGCCATTTCGTGAATACCTAAGTATTACTACTAACTGCGTCTTTGCGGGCACATCAGTTGTTTCGTCTACAATTATTGCCAGATTTGGAGATTGACGAATTTCTTCCAAAATTCTCTCCTGGCATACTTCTAAAATACAGTCCAAAATGTCATTTTGAATTTCTTTTGAAATCCCTTTAAACACTGTCGACTTTTCTAAATGTTCCTCCAAAGTTTTGTCAAGCTCTGCACTAAAGTTAATAATGCCACGAAAAATTCCTGGATTTTCCGAGACACTCGTCTCGTCATGTCCTCGAAGTGCCAATTCAAATATTCCACAAAATTTAACGCAATCAATAATTTTAGACAAAACATACCGATTTTTTGTCACCTCTTCGTTAATTTTTTGAATATTTACCCAGTAGGCAGAATCTAGTTGTTCCCTTATATTTACGGTGCCTAATAAAGCAAATTCCATTACATTATGTAAATGATGTCGGCACGTTTCATGTTTCTTTATTTTTTGACTCAAATGATTTAAATCTGTCACTCCATTTTGGGTCCACGATTTATCTCCGCCAAAAAGTACACAAGGAAAACAGAAAAGAGCATTTTGTTTTATTGCATCCACAAATCCAATTGTTTCTTGAGTACACTTCACGATTAAATTGTCTTTTCTACTGTTTACCACGACTTTAGCCTTCTTTTTCGGTGGAAATATCTGGTAAAGGACGTCCACCTTGCTTTAATTTAATTTTTTCTTCGTAGGTGTACTTTATAAACGTCTTAACATTTAATAAATTATCGATAATATCCATCTCTAATATGAATATTAATCAAGGAAAAAACAAATATAACGCTTATAACAGTACGCGAAAATTTTAGATTTTTTATACAGAAAACGCGGTACCGATAACTGCTCGAACAACTCGTCCAAACCTAATCACTATCCCTCAGCACTGCGTAAAATGCTGAACATATTCCCGTTAAAACAACGGTATTAAAATCAAAGGCGCTGGGAGTCGCGACGTCAGAGGCGAGGACAAATTACGAGCACAGAACCACATTGTGTCGCCCTGCTAAATTTATATGGTCAAGCGCGTGGAGATATGTTGTTGACTACGTCAGGCCAGCAATGTCGCGCAGTTCGTTCAATGTAACTTGTCTCTCGACTGAAATTTTATAGGTTATGTTGACTAACTTCACCGTCCAATTATCTTCATTTACACTGTTGGCAAGTTTTATCATTCGTCAAAATTTCGAATTCGAGATAAGGACTCACATAACACTCAAGAATGGGAAATTGACCTCTTGCCCAATCTTTTATCTTTGTCTTTTCCATGCCATCCGCGTCGAACTCGCCTACTCTCTAACAAAAATTGGTTGTTGAACGAGCCGGGACTAGTACCAGTACGGGACATTATATTTTTCCTATTTTAGATTAATTCGTGATGCAGTATTTTAAATGGACCCCAAATTTAGCGCTGTTCCAAATAATATCGAATACGCTTTACCAAAAGTTAAAGGTTCTCAATGATTGAAAATATTATTTTTGTAGAAGACTGTACACATTACACATGAGATCTGTTCGTTATTCAGTAATATTTTACACTATTTCACACTTTTTGGTCCCACCTAGTCCTAAAATACACTTCCCATAAGAGCAATTATGTAAAAAAAATAAATAAAATAGTGTACACAATTTCTTAATAACAAACAGATCTATGTAAAATTTCAAAAATTAATCTTTTTAACAAAACAGTCAAAAAACTCAGGGTTTTTTAAAAACGTTCTTATACCTTGATTTGTATTGCCTTAGTTTAAAAAAAAATCGTAACAACCGTTTTTCTACTAATGAAAGAGAACCTTCGTGTTACCTGGTTGCTAAGCGTTGCTAGCTACGAAAGTAATATTTTCAGCGCCTGGACAAAAAAGTAAGAGTAAAAAAAAGAAAATATGCTTGTGGGAAATATTAGGATTTATTTATAAAAAGTAAGTAATTTATGACAAAATATTTAAAAAAAAAAACTAGGTTAGGTATTAACATTAAAAGTAATTGTGCAATTTGAGCAATTAGCAAAAGAAATTGGAGGAATAATACTTGAATTAACAGTTTTTAAATTTGTTGTTGGGGTATCGTTATCACCTTTAACTACGTTAATATTCATATTTTTCACTGTTACTTCATTAGAGGAAATATTGGTAGGAATTTCAGCAATATATCCCTCCGCAACAGAAGAAGACTTCCAACCTCCATGCCTTCTTAAGTCCAAAATATGGACATCTGAAGCATTGGCAAGGAACGTAGTTGACGTTCTTCTAAAAAAATGGCCAGTGTATCTACTGATGTCTTCAAGCTTCAAACACTTCGCAATTTCTTTAGGTACATTTGAAATAGTGTGCTTTCCAATTGCTTGATTAACATATTTACCTCTTTCATAACGATACAATAAACGCTCATCTAAAGCCTTCCTTGGTCTCAGCTTAATATATTCCTGTAGAAATCTGACATAAGGAACTGAGCCTTCATTGTTGGTTACTACAAAGTTTCTTTTAACTTTATTTTTAGACTCCACTATTTTTACGATAGCCACGTCATTTCTTATTTCTACATCACTTAGCTTCATTCCGTATATTTCGTCTGTCCGGCATGCCCCAGCCACTCCCATAATGGCTATTACTTTCATTGCTAAGTAACTTTGATCAGGCGCGTTAAGTAAAAACTTTATGATTTCTTCTTTTTTAAAAATGTTTGACTTTTTGCCTTATAACCATCGTTTTTCCTTTTAATAAAAGCAACTAGTTTCTTGAACTCCGAAATATCTTGATTTTTGTTTACGGAAATTGTTAACTTGAGCATGGAATATACAAACCAGAGGGTTGGTGGTGATAAAGACTCGGATTTTTCTTGAAAATACGCCAACATCACATTCTCGTCAATCCGCCCACATTTTGTAGCAAGCCATTCAGAAAACGATTTATATGTTTGATGGTACCTCTCTTTAGATTTGTCTGGCAGAAGTTAGGCACACGTAAGGTCAGCTGTTTTTGGATGCCATTTTAATATTCATTTAACATTTTAAAATGGGAATGGATTTATACTAAATTAACAATAATTCAAAATCTGACAAGTGCGATGACAGACAATGTCAACAATAAATGTGTTGCTATGGATTAATTTTTAACAGGTAAAATTTCAAAATTCTGATATTTCTATTAAAACATGATGTTAATGATTATTAAATTATGGATAATAGAACAGTAGCAGAAAAATATAATAATTACACGATGCGAAAGGCCTTTCGCGTTCGGAGGTTTAAATAGCCTCGGCTTCGCCTCGGCCATTTAAAAACCACCTCACACCAAAAAGTAAACTTTCGCATCTTGTAATGTAAATAACTATTTCGAGATATTCCAAAATGAATGCATGACTTTCATACATGACAGATATCGACAATGTTAATTATGCACGATTTGATTGTTAATATCTCGTTTCACGAACGATATTTTTTTTCGTTTTTTTTTTCAATTAGATAAAATACACTTTTATTAACCCAATATTTCAATTTCATTTAATTCTTAAAAAAGCCTTTTTACGAGTGAAATACCTTAAACGCAAAAAAAATTCCTAGATAAAACGAGTCCGGAAGAAAGAAAAAAACTCAAATTACCAAAACGTATTTATTTAGATTAAATAATACAACAAATAATAGGCAATAAAGCCAGATTTTTTTTAACATCACAATATAAAATCACAATTTTTATAAATGCTTCCTTACGTTTTTAGTAAAATTGCACCTATCTTACTGTAAATAATAAATAATAATCGTTAGGACTTAATGTACGACCTTTTAAAATAAATATTACACACATATTTAAAAACAATATTTCATTTTAACAAGTAACAAAATAACATTGCTTTAAAGAATATAACAATATGAAACAAGAGGTCGTGATCTTCGAGCATATGCCTACTAGAGGTAGCCTTACCGCTTAGCAGTGCGAACAACGAACGAATTTAACAAGAAGTATAGAATTTTTTACATAACAATTTTTTTATATCGTCACACAGTCCACCAAGGCTAAGGCTTTAATACTAACGTACCGTTAAGTGTGGTAAAGGGGAGTTTATCAACACCAGACCTAAATATTTCGAGAAGGGAAAACTTCTGCGGATAGCGGATTCCAGTCCAAACACTCTGGGGATGATGAAACAAAGAAAGTGGAAAGTTCGGGGTTTATTAAGTTGGACTGTTAAAGGATGCATAAAAGTGGCACTACTTGTTGCTTTGTTGAAAGCTGTCAGAAAAATTATACTTGCCAACTCCTCGGAGCAGAAGTCGTGAAAATACCCATAAAAATGTAAATATCCCCTCCAGCCCGTCGCGTCGCCGTCGGTGGGAAAGAGAAGGAAGCTTTTCTGTTAACGTGGGATTAATAATAAGACGAACAGATCTTTTTTGAATGGAATCAAGATTGATAAGATTAGACGGATAGAAATACTTACTGGCTTAAAAGAGGAATCCAAGGTTTTTTAAAGCAGCTGAGACTATGGATGTAATGTGTTTGTGTCATTTAAGGTTGTTCTTAAAAGTAACGTTAAAATGATAAATTAATTTCCTTCTGCAACCACAAAATAAAATCACACAAGGCAAAATAATCGCTTGGAAGGGTTGATGAGACAACGGTACACCGCGGGTATAGTTTTATAAACACCGCAGCGTCGCACACGAAATCGGAACTCCGGCTCTGTCAAAAGATAATGTGTTGCCTACCTACAAACTGTGTGTAGGTAGGCATCACATTACAATATTTTGGGGAATTTACTGCGCAGGATCGAGGAGGCCTATCATTACAGTTATTTTCATAGTGGGCCGGACCAGGCGCGTAGCGCTGGGGGGGTTTACGGGTTAGAACCCCCCCCATGAGACAAAAAAATTAACGCCACATGGCTGGCGGTAAGCGGCAACAAGTGTGGTCACGTGGTCAGGCAGTACAGGTGTATGCGATTGTAAAGCTATACTTTTTAATGCAGATTTAGTTGGCTAGTGATAATCTTTTGAAGAAAAATGGCAAAGCGATCAAATCAAAGCCCACTGCTAAATATTTTTTGAAAAAAAAAAGTTAACTGAAGACAATGAAGAGCAAGACAGGCATCAAATTTAGAATATAATCGTTACGGATCAAAGTACAGAAGTCAGCACAAAGTGTTTGAATGGTTTGGCGTGATGATGTAATTGAGGTTTCGTATTAAGTATAAGAAACTGTCTGTCTGTATGAATTTTAGTCCAACTTGGATCAATTGTATTTTCCGTTCTCGCCAGAAACTCGGGAGTTGTAAAAGGTTGAAATGAGTGGTTAAATACTTAAAAAGTATGTTTATTTATTAATTTATTCACTTGAAATGTGGTTTCCATGTAGATTTCGATTGAGTACAATGTCCTGTACAATGTTCAAAAACTTTAAACTATTTTTTATTTTAGGGTAGTTGTAGTGATATGACAGGTAAGAAAGAGTTACCTACTCCCAATGTTTATAATAATAATGATACTGCTGTCTTAGAAAACGAGAATTTGTGTACTCCAAAAAGAAAATAAATGCTTTAAATACGGTGTGGGTTCCACAGATAGGCTTCAACTTTCCCAGTAGTGGAGACAGAAATTTAAAATTTCAATTTCAGTGGCTCGGAAGTATAGGCTAGCATATTCTGGCACTGAAGATGGCACTTACTGTAAATATTGTGCTTTATGCCCTCCTACTGATAAATCGGCTGGTGTAGGTGAACAGAAGCTTGGACAATTTGTGGTTACCAATTTTGCAACTGGAAAAAAACACTCGAAAAATTTGAGGAGCATAAAAAGCAAGTTATCACAGAGCTTCTACTGAAAAATTGGCGTCATTGAAGTTGCTTGTCTCAGGTATATCTGAATACATATACAAGCATTACAACCAAAGTGATCTACCTCTCCATACAACAGTATGAAGGTATTAGTTTCACAATAAAATTAACTTTTTCGGATTTCATCAAAAATGTGTTGTTTGGGTCAAAAAAGTCTGCTCGTCTGTGTGTGTATGTGCGTTTGTATTTTTCAATACATAACCTAATTTAAGATTATACTATCATTGTTAATAAACTTGTTTGAAAATCTTTGTATAAAATTTTGAAAACCCCCCCCCCATTAGATCGCTGACGCTACGCTACTGGGCCGGACACTTTTTGATCGAATAAGCCATAGTATTGGGCTTCCATTAACATTCAAACTTTCTTGGTTCTACAGCATTGGCCTTTCATATATCTTCAACCTTTCTTGGATCCGATAAATAGAAATCGATTTGCTGGATTTGATTTCTTTTTTCCTTAAAAAAGGAATCGTATAGGTGATTCTTCTTCTTTACGAGGATACGGATTCGTAAATCGATTTCTTTTTTGAAGGATCTGTCCTAGGTCTGGTATATCCGCCGACCAGTCAACACGTAGACCGAGAGAGAACGGGATTGAACCTATAAGTGCTTTCTCTCTCGCACGCTCTTCGCACTGCTGAGCGCCACGTTGAATCTATTAGGTTTTCAAGTGATAACTTACTTAAACACGGTTAGAGATACATCTAACTAACCGAAACTTTGTGTATCAATTAACAAATAAAAACAATGGAAGTCCAATATTTTACCGGTCAATCTAAACATTCCAAGGTATATAAATTTACATCAAGCTAAAAGAGAGTAAAATTGTTGAAAACATAATTAAAAATATCATTTTAAAATTCCACACTGGTATCTGGAAGACAATTGACTCGAGGTCAAAGGTCAAAAAATGAGTTTTTCGCGATTTTCTTCAAAACGGTAAGCTTTATCGTAAAATTACCTTAAAGAAAAATTGTAGATCACAAAATTATCTATAAAAAAGGTATCAATAATTTTTTTTCCAAAAGCCACCGTTCCTGAGATATAACTATTCAAAAAGTTGTAAGCGTCATTGTATCATAGATAACCTAACTTTAGATATATAATGACTAATCGCATTTATGGCAAGTTTACGACCTCGCGCACTAAACAAACGATAGTGTCATTAAGCATGCGTATTTAAAAAGCAGGACCAGTTCCGGACTTAGAAATTTGTATGTCATTAATTTCAAGATCCAGTTTTTGTACCGCCTTAAAATGGTTTGGAAACCGTTAGAATTTATAAAACGCGTGACTGTCGACTTTACACGGTTTTATCAGTTCAAAAACGACGAAGTTTGAACGCTTTCTATATATTTAAAGGGTTTTGCTTTGCTTGGGGATCAGTAAAGGAATGCAATAAACGGTTTTTTGCGAGACTTATAAACAAAAGGGTAAAAAAATGTTTATACAAATAACGTTAACTCTTTTCCTGCTTACACTTATGTTTTCGATAGCGATAAAAGGATATTCTAAACATCTTAAATGTATTTATACAAAACAAGCATTTATTTACTAGAAGCAGCCTTTGCCGTTTGGCAATGCGAAAGAGAAAAAGAATCATAGGATAAACCTTTCTCCGTGGTTCCAACCATAGTGCCGATAGATCGACGCGGAGAGACCGACAAATCAGCACGCAGAGCGGGGTATATATATTCTTTTCACCGACCAATGATCACGTTGGAGGGAGAAAAAGGTTATACCGCTATTCTTTCTTTCCTGCACAAATGATCGTTTTCCAAGCGGCAAGAGTGCCTCTAGTAGGTATATGTTCCAAGGGAATATGTTTTATGTTGTAATCATACTTATTGATTTTTTAGATTAATGCAATACATTCTTTGTTCAGATTTTTTTAATCCGAAATAAATAATTATAGTGATTTTTTTTCAATTATGATTGTGTTACATAGATGAAACAAAAAGTTAATTCTTAAATAAGCCACAAGACTCATGTTCAGTCGTATTCGAAATTTTTTATTATTATTAAATACAACGCATCAGTTGTGAACCAGCACAAAAATTTGTGGCTTTCCATAGCTGTAACATTCAGAAGAACTAGAGGAATTTAAGGAGCTGACAATGGATAATATGTTTATTTTTGATTAAGAACAACATCTAAACAAACCAATGTGTTTCACTGGTTCAAAAAACCAATAATCATGTTTTTTTTAACCAGTGTAATATATATTTTGTTTAAGTCATCAATTGACGAAGTACGGAACTGGCCGGCGACGAATTTGTAAATAAAATCGATCTGCTAGTCCGTTCTGCGCATGATTTAGGACCCTAAGGGATGACTAGAGCCACGGCGCACGGACACATTTTTTCGCCCATAAAATCTCACTTTTGAACCGCGCATCTGATACCCTTTACCGGTCCATATTGAGGTCAGTGCATTGTATGCATAAGTGCGTCATTGTATGCATAAGTACGTCACGTATATACATCCCTGTAAAAATATTTTTCTATCGGTGATTGTAAGTTACATTTAAAATATCAAATATGCATAAGCATAACTATAAGAATATCAAGTAAAATGAAACCCAGTCCCTTAATTTATACGCTAGTGTATAACCTTGAGACAACATCTGTCTCTCTGTTAATTGTGTGCGTTTGCAAGTGCAATAAGCTTGTCTTCCTCCAACGTCAGTTGCTGCTCATTAGCATCTTTTTCGGGTATACTACACACTTGGCTCGGTTTTCAGCTAGACCCAAAAGATTGGGGTTGGAAGTTGGTCGATAATACATTAGAACCAGTTTAGATTTTACTCCCACCTGCGCCGGAAAAACTGCTAAACACAATTTTTTGCAACAGGAGATGATTCGTTTGATACTGACGAACTGACATGCGATAAATCGTTGTTGACGCAATTCACTTAAACCCAGAATGAAGAAAAAGAAGGAACAAGTAATTGAAGGTTATAAATCGGACGAATAATTTTTTCTACTGTTTTTTAATTTCCATCGCTTTTATCAGTTCCAACCCTCGCCAATATCTGTTATTATGTAATAGTTTCCAATTAAACATAATCACAACAGACCTGTGAAATAGGCCTACTAGGGAGACCACCTTAAAAGAAAACACGCTAAGTACACTACCTCATAGGTGGCGTGAAAACGTTTTCATACAATGACGCTTACAACTTTTTATATCGTTATATCTCAGGAATGGTGGTTTTAAGGAAAAAAAATATTGATACCTTTTTTATAGATAATTTTATGTTCTACAATTTTTGTTTGAGGTAATTTACGATAAAACTTGTCGTTTTGAAGAAAATCGCAAAAAAACTATTTTTTTGACTTTGACCTCGAGTCAATTTTTTTCCACGTACCAGAATGATGGGGAATTTTGAAATGTTATTTTTAATTATGTTTTGAACAATTTTACTTACTTTCAGCTTGATGTAAATTTATGTCCCTTCACTCTCAATTTTTGGTATAATTTAACCGGACTATTTAGTGTTATTGAAACCATACGGTATCTATAACTTTCATGCAACTTCTTGTTCAGTATGTTATACTCTTCGACTGCATATTCACTACTGTACAAAGGACGATATCTATACATAAATGCACCGCATTTAATACTGATTTCTTTGGGCAAATTAATATAACAAACATTTAAAAAAAAAAATATATATATAATAGCAAGAACCGGTTTATTTGTAATATAGATACAGAATCATCCAAAAAAGACAACAAGGCTATATTTGTGGCTTGATTATTTAAAAGAAATGTAGAAAAGGCATCTTTTTTATTTTTTCATGTAGAATATAAAAGAATAAAAAATATTTTAAAAAAGTAAATTCTGAAAAGCAACATTTTTTTAATGGAGGCCATATTTATTGGTTCGCTTTTGAAAGCGTCTAATTTTTTTCTTACGCGTTTGATACGAATTTCATATTTATTTTTAGTAACAACAGAATTAATTTAATTTATTTTAAAAATTGCTATTTATATTAGAAAATGGAAAAAAAGGTATCAATAAATACATGAAATTCTAAAAGAAAACACGAATAGTCAAGATTCTGTCACAGTCTAGCGTTTTTATATAATAATAGTAATAATAATAATAATATTTGCACCTTGCATTCTCACCACAGTTTTATGATCTGAAATATTTCAGGAAATAATACATTTTATTTAACACTAAGTAACAAAAATTAAATATATTCTGTTGTTATTAAAAATAAATTTGAAATTAATAATAAAATATTTTTTTGTGTATCTCTTGTGTTTCAATTAAAACTATATTTATACGGATTCTACGAAAAAAAATAAACACTCATAAGGGCTATTTTACATTTTTTTTAATATAAGAAAGCCACAAATAAGGCCCTGTTCAGTACTTGTTGCATGACACTGTATACGTGGTGTCCGGGAAAATGTGAAAAATCTCCAGGATAAAAAAAAAACGCGGAAAGAATACTACAGATTTATATAAACTTTTTTATATAGGCACCCTCTTCGGAGACAATGGCCCCCATAGTGCTCCAATGGAATTAAGTTTTTTAGGCATAATTATGGAACCACCAGGTATATTTCAATTTTATTTTAATTAGACGTAATACCAGAGACAACAACGAGACGAGTAAATGGTCCTTAAAATTTGTTCATTGCTTTTTATCTCTTTTTGATTACATAACTTCCTATATGTATGTCTTTGTCACTCATCAGGGAAAGCGATCGTAGATGGAGCAGTCATCGCTTTTTTCCTGGCTGCCCAAATTGATTACAGATTCTCTATTTAAGCTTTGCGCAGATTTTTTGGGCTTTTTTTTACACACGCGAGATTAAGAGACAGAAGATACACCTGGGAAAAAAAAATGTTAACCCGACAACGCTGCTTCAGGAAAGTGACGACGGTCGATCGATTTTGTGTTTGACATTTTTGTAAATGGCCGTTTTGTTTGAGTTAAACTGTTTAAGGTTTTTGTGATTTATTGTGCGATTTTAATAATTTTCCACCCAATTTTTTTACTTTTAAATTTGATTATTGACTTCTTTTTAGTGATTAGTTATATATTTGATTTGTGTTTTTTAAAAGACAATTTAAGTCAACAGTAAAGGAGTTCTGTGAGAAGTGTGAATCTAAGAATAATACCTCAATTATGTTCTAGGGCTACCGATAGCCCTTGCTATTCACCCTATTTTTAACAGCCAATATGGGAGCTATTACGTGCCTTGTTTGTGGTGCTAAAGAGTATGAGGTCTCAAAGATGCACTCATTTTCTGGGAAAACTAGAGAGGTATGATAAATAAAAACTTTCTTACATATCTAAAGAAAAAGGGGTTTTCGAAAACGGTGATCAGTTGAACCCGATTGATAAGATTACTAATCTTAACTTTTGGAAATAAACCAAGATTGTTTTACTACTGTTCGAAAGTCTAAGATCAATCGGATTATTAAACCCGCTAATATAATTTTTCTTTAAACCCGCGGTCTTGGTGGGTAAAGGCAATTATTTTGATCAGCTGTTTTGTATCAATTTAAACTAACCTTTTTAAAAGTTGAATTAAGAACGTTTTTATTGTTTATATTAAAACATAAAAAAAAAATTGAAGATGCTTTTTTACATATATTTCACTTGAAAATGCAAAATTCATTTACAGTTATAATATCTCTTTTCTTGAGGGAGGAGGTTAATATTTATTCACAATGTTACCATTATCAGCCAAAAAAAAAGAGATTATTAAGATTCTTGTTTCCAAAAAGCCCTAAGAAAACTAGGTACATTTATTTTAGAATATTATTTTTTTTTTTTATTTATTTTACTGGAAAACAATTATCTAGGAAGGTAATTTAATTATCCGTTTTGAGAAATATTATAAATTTTATTAATAGTATTGGTAATCATTACATATGCATTTGCATTTCTTCAAAGTTTTTTAATTATTAATAAACATTTCTTGGTACTCATTAAATTTTCTTTTTTTTTTAGATCTAGAATTTGGCAAGAAAATTGGGATTGAAGTGTACCGGCGAATCTTTGAAAAAAAAGAAGAATATGTAGTAGGCATTTTGCCAGAGAGGCATATTTGGATTTAATAGCTATAAGCTCCGAAGAGATGCTGTTCCCATGTCCATTGAAGACACTCCATCTACATCGCAAACACATTTAAAATAAATTATTATACAGCAATTAGTTGGATTCATGAGCAGTACCCTTTTATGCTTTTTCATAATTTTGGTTTGGCCTAATTGTAAATATATACATTTTTATTGTTGTTTTTCTAATGTTTCGGTAATGTTAATTTGTAAATTAATTTAACTGTTAATAAAGAAAAATATTATTTTCATAATTTGAATTTATGCCACTTTTTGTTTCATTTATGAAAACTGGCTGTCTCAGAAATAATAATAAAAAGAGCATTGGTGCATCAAATAAATTATTTGTTGGTTTCAGTTAATCATTTTAACATATAATGATTATCTTTATGTGTAAATTTGATGAATTATGATTTTACCTGTATTTTTTTCCTTATATTTAATTTCATTGTCTAAAAAAATGTATTAAAACCAAATAAATGTAGTAGTAGTTTTTTCATTAAACCCTTTCTGAGGATGTGGGTAAAGATCGATCCTATCAAAATCGTGAAAATTGAAAGTCGCGGTTTAGGTATTATTATTATAATTATTTATATTAAGTTAAAGTATCTTATTTACATTTACAATAAATAGATAAAAAAATAAAATAGAAAAGTATCGGAAAACTTTCAAAGACATGTTTATTGAATTCATCATTTTAAGTGTTTTTTAAATCTTATTTTGCAAAATTTGCTTAGGCAATTTTTACGTCACAATAATGAACAAGTAAACTTAAAATATTTATTATCGGTAATTTATTTTGGCTCATCAAGTGTCTAAATAAATTTTTCAAATTTAAAAAAGAGGGCACTTAAAATGAATAAAAATAAATTAAGTTTGAAGGATTTTTCTCAATACTATATATTTTGTTATCAATTTATTATAGAAATATACTTCAACTTAATATAAATGTAAAAATGGCCTAAATCGAAACTTAAAATTTTCTGGGATTTTAAAGGGGTGAAAAATGGTTGATCTTACCCACCTCCTTTTAATAAAACAAGGAAAAGAATAGAATTAGTAATTTGAATTTCGCGGGCAATGCCGAGGATCGCCCCTGGGCGCCATCTGCGTTCGCTTTCCTTTTAAGACAGACAAAGAAAGCATAACAGCTGTTTTTCTCGGATAATTTATTTACATTTAGTTGCTCGTCTCGTTGTTTGTCTCTGGTAATACCAAATAGGATTCTTTAAATTACTATCAAAGGAAGTGTGGTGAATTACTCACAGCTGCAGGGAGGGGCTGGCTGTGACACTCATGACCCCTTTTTTTACGCCCTGTAGTGCCAAGAACTTTGGACAACCTTTTTTGACAAACCTTTAGCTATTAACTTAAAATTAAGTACTCTTCATTCAAGTCGTTTAAACAGTTCTTTTATAAAACTTCACTTCATTGACGTGCAATACCATGGCAAACAAATAACATTTTGTTGTTAATACCTTTATGTTACATTTTTGTGCAGATTAACAACGATTGTTTACTTATTTTATAATCGATTGAAAGTAACCATCAAGGTATAGTTTTGTTATAAACTTTATTAGATTAATATAGCATATGAACTATTTTAATTGGTAAAATTTGTTTTAAGGTTTCCTGTTGACCCGGAGAGAAAAAAATTATGGTTTTCCCTACTTGGATTTGAAAAAGAATATGCAGTTACCACAAATTGCCAAAATCTTTCAGATTATTTTGATCCTTGTTATATTATTATCACAAATAGAAATGAATAGTTAGTTAAATATTCTTGGATTAGTTAAGAATGCTTTAATATTGTTACTGAATACAATAAATTATATGTAAAAACAGGAATTTATTCTCACCTTTTTTCTTTTCTCGTAATTAAAACACATTAAAAATGTTAAAAATACCTATTTAATATAGAAAATGAAATTTTATTAACAAAAGAGGGTCCTAAAATAGATTATTTATTTAAATCTAAATCCAAAATTTTAATTTTCATAAAATCCCAATTATATTTTGATATTCTGCATTTCAAACTAAACATTTTTTGGTCTATTAATTTCCTCTCACTTTTACAAAAATGGTATTGCATGCGTTTTTTGATCTCATTAGTGGACTCTAAGGGTGGCTGTCAGATAATCTGTTATTCCTTTATGACAGAAAAGTAATTCTATAAAATCGGTGGATAGCGATGATAAACAGGGGCAATTGCGATAAAGTTAAAAAAACAGATTTTAAGCTTTTTATTATGTATGGTTAACGGTTAACAATGCCGGTTTCCAGAAGTGTCGCTTTATATGATTAATAAAGTTTAATTATTGTATTGAACCAATACGCTTTATTTACTTGCACGTTTCCGAAACAGCCCAAAAAGTTGTCATGGCATTATTTGGACTGAGTTCATAAAATAGCTATTTTTTTGGTTAATACACTAAAAAAATATATGTTAGTAATTTTCATAGATAAATAGTTTTTGAAACGAACTACGCCACTGGTGTGGCCCGCCACATCTTTGCGCTGCTAAACATTTGCGACGTTGCCTGCAGGGATTTTTTTTATCGGAAGTCCTTTCTTACACATTATGAATGTTTGATATGCCAAACAAAAGCCAATTTTATGAATGAACGGTTATATCTCCCCTTGCTTAAAAAACGGCACTATTACATCATGTATTTGGCCTATTTCGATAAAAGATACATCTCTGTTCCTATGAAATGTTCAACATTCAATCAAACTTATAATGTAAGCCATGTTGAACCCTTTTACAAACTTTTTAACTAAAAGTTTTTACTTTTTATTAAAACTAGTATGTGGGTAACAGAATAAAATTCCTCTTTTTCATATCAACCCTAGTCTAGCTCTTTGGGAGTCAATATCTCCGAAGGAGAGGCGATAAGAAAAAGATTATATAAACTTGTAGTACTCTTTTCACGTATTTTTTATATCTTTAAGATTTCTCACATTTTCCCGGACGCGTAATTACATACTATACTATTACTCAGAGCAACGGCGACAGAGGTTGCTCTGAATCGCAGTATAGATTGTAGTGACCAATACGCACAAATTTTCGCTTCATAATATACTACGGCCCAGAGCAGCGGTTAAAATGTTATGTAAAATGCTATGTATGCATGTTTTAATAGTGTGAAAATGTGTTGGATTATTCTGAACTCTTAATAATACACAAATAATTATTGCAACTTCTCAATAAGGATTTTTAAAGATATGGTCTTACAACGTTGTAAAGCTTTTAATGCTTGTGCCCTTATAGACTTTATTTGTAATGTTTTTAAAAATTACCATAAATGACGTATATTAATATTTGTAAATCACAGAAAAATAAAATGATTTAATATATTCTAAAGTAAAATAAAAAAAGCAAAACATTGTGGTTAATAAAATATCTGAATGTAATACTTAGTTACCTCAGAAAGTCATGATAAATTACTTTATACGGTAGATACGGATATCGGAATGTGTGATTGTATTGCTGGACAAGGAGGGCGCGCTTCTGTACATATGTTTGCCGTAGAGGAGAATTTTAATCTTCAGACTATAATATGCTTCCTCATTATCCGCTAATGATAGAAAAATTTGGCCAAATTAGCGATGGGGGATAATATTGATGAAATGTTTTTTGATGACATGATGGATACGTCTATTAATGAGAGGGCACCAAAGAACCATCTAACTGTGAAGCACTTAGTAATGGTTTTTTCTCAAGAAATGGCATATGTTAGCAATTTAACTACTTCTCCTCTTGCAGTAGCTAAAAGCCTTACAACTAAAAAAAATGAAGCCATAGAAGCCATCTCTAGCCAAAAATTTTCAAATATTATTGAAATGGTTAAACATAACATATCACCAGACTCAACAAACATTATCGTTCGACTTCTAATAAATGTCTTGAAAATAAAAAAACTACAGAACTATTACATGCATTTGTTAATATAAAAATATTCGATGTGAAAAAAAATTAACGTTCAACCGACATCAATTAGTAGGCGCACACAGTACTCTTGGCCTCACGTCTGGTTCCAAAAGGATTCAGGCTGGAAGGCCCACCAAAAATGAAAATCTTAATAGGAAACGCAAAGCCTCAAGATCCTTAAGTGAAGTTATTATGCTTATGCGTTTTGTTATTATAAAGTTATAAGGAAGTAAGGTTAAAGCAGGTATTGTATAAATACAATAATTTATAATAGTTCAGGACATTAAACAAAACAAATCTGTCTGAGGATGTTATGCAGGCAATAAAACCCCCATTAAAATACCTTTGTAAGTACCCATCCAAAGAATTTCAACACATTTTCATAGTGATACAACATGCTATACGGCATTTTATATAATATTTTTAACCGCCGCTCTGGGCTGTAGTATATTATGAAGTGAAAATTCGCGCGTATTCGTCACTACAATCTATACTGCGACTCAGAGCAACCTCTATCGCCGGTGCTCTGAGTAATAGTATAGTATGTAATTACGCTTCCCGGACACCCTGTATAACTAAATTTACCTGCTTTTTACTACTTCTCATATAAATAAAGCAACGCTAGTCAGGGCCTAAATATGTAGACCTTAAGGCTGGATTTAGTGCTTGATCGACTGTCAGCGCTGACACATCAGTCGAACATAGCTATATCCAAGAAAATGTATGATCAATAGCTGTCTATCAGCTCTTCACTGTAGTTAATCATACATTTTTTATTTATACAGATATGTCAGCGCTGACCGTCGGTGAAGCACTAAATTCAGAATAACCAAAAGTCAACTGCAAAAAAACGCCCATTCTGAACATATCACAACCTTCAAAAATATGTCATAATCTGCAAGTTACAATCTTAGTTTTTAGGTACAGAGAAGTGGCCTTTTATAAGTATTTACACAAGATAGTTGAAGAGTCCCTGACACATATTTCATGAAGTGTTTGATTTTGAAAGAAATTTCACATAGTTATTTCGATAGAATAGATCAGCAAGTAATCAACTGATTGCCTGACCAACCTGAGTACACCAGGTACCTCACATACAAAAGTCCGGGTAACTTTTACTTTCATGATTGCCAATTGTTAAACCCAAAAAAAAAACGTGATTGGCTTTTTGCATATTTACGCTAAGATATTCCCAGGATCCCACGAAATTTCTAGCAAGCATGTCATTATCTTTAGAAGTGTCATGCGATTTTTAAAAAAATATATATATATATATATATATATATATATATATATATATATATATATATATATATATATATATATATATATATATATATATATATATATATATATTATATATATATATATATATATATATATTATATATATATATATATATATATATATATATATATATATATATATATTTTAATATATATATATATATATTTTATTATATATATATAAAAAAAAAGGAAGGGTAGTCGTGACTGACTAGTTAAAAAAAAAAATCTAAAACCAGATAGTGGAAATGCAGTAATTGAAAGGCCACTTTAAGTAATTAACTCTTTATTGAAAAAGTCGAGCTTTCGGCTTTTTCCCATCATCAGGACAATCAAAAAATAAAAGAAAATGATTCTTGTTAGAAACCAACAAAAATAATTCTCTCTTTTACAAAGTTCTTACCATTGGATTGAAAAAGAAACAGGTTAATAGCAATGAAAAAAAAACTTCATTCAACCTCTTTAAACTACATTGACTTTAACTTTTTTTTTAGCACGTGGATCGTTGCCACCGTGTTACTAACAAGACTTTTACGGGGGAAAGAAATATAATAAAAAGCAAAGAATTTATAGTTAAAAAACTTACAAAAAACAAGTATGGTTTAAAAACTTAACGACCAATGAGCGCTGTCAGTTGAACAAGAAGTAAAATTTTGATATAATGATTTTAAAAACTTTGGATTTTCCATTTTTAAGATTTGGACCTCACAGGCCCATCTTGCATAACTGACAGAGCCATCTGTCTGGTGCCTAGGTAATTATTTATACACTGCTCACAATTAAGGTAATTTTTTATACACTGCTCACAATTAAAGTTTGCAGATACATTTTGTATTTTAAAAATGAATACCATTTACAAAGGTTTAAAATTAATAGAATGTAATATGTATGTACCTAAAAAATGCAAAATTCAGATGCTTATTATTGAATCTCGAAATATTGTTTTTTTTTTGGTACGAAGAATATAATTATAAATGGAGAAAGATTTTGGATATCACTCCTTTTATTCATAGATTTTGGTTGTAAGTAAATATGTACCATTTCGGAAAGTTCTCTTGTACCAATTGTCAGCTCTATCTAAAATTCTTGCATTCTCCCAGTCCATAGCGTGTCCAGCAGTGTTTACATGTTGAGAGAGTGCAAAAAAGAACACCTCTTCTGGCGTCACTTTTATGAAAGTAAACGACCAATTAGATTTCTGCATGTATGTCCTATGTAGACTGATCACATTCACGGCATGGAATTTGATACCACGTTATAAGATTCTTTGTTGTCTATTGGATTTTTTTTTATAAATAAAATGGAACCAGTTTTGAGGCATTTTTGCTTTTTAATTCATTATTATTAAAGGTTTTATAAGTTTGGTTTTAAAACCCTCTATATATGGAATGAAAAAAAGAGGCATTCCTGGTTCTTGAAAAATTCACCATGAATTGAATTTTGTGTTATATCTCTGTTTGGTATGCAAGGAAAAGGGGGTTTTAATCTTATGGGTAAATTTTCTGGCAATTTGTATTGTGTGCTATATAAGAATTTATTTATAATATTTTTTGGGGTGGAATTCTCTGCAAGAATATTTTCCAATTTTTTTAGTGCCTTTTCTCTGTAATCGGGATGTGACAAGAAAACAGCTCGTCTTTTCATCGCTAAGATAAGATTGATTTTCATGTTTGTTGGATGATAGGTGGTAGCTTATAACCTGTTAGAACAGAAAGGGTTTTCTATACCGGGTTTTTTTAAAGTACCTTGGGGTCCTCAACAAGCATTCAAAAAAAGGTGGCTGTTGTTAACCTCATGCTCCACGGTAAATTGAAGATCTTGGTTATAAGAGTTAAAGATTTCTAGAGCTACATCCTCATTATGTGGAATACAAAAAATAAGATCATCCACATAGCTTTTTACGAAGGGTTTAAAAGGCATATTCTCCAGAAATTGACGATTTGGTGAGGTTTTCTGGGAAAATGCCTTTCTCAATTTCCCTAAAAAATATTTATCTTTTTTTATGTATTCCAATAAAGAAAAGTAAAACTTTATAACCAAGATCTTAATTTACCGGGAAAGGGGAAAACGCCTTTTTAAAAAACCCGTTTTTTACACCAAAAAACTTAAAAACCGTTATGAAAAACTTTTAAATTTGACCCACTTTTTAAAAAACCCCAAAAAAAAAACCCTTTAAAAAAAAGGTCTTTTTTCCCATTTAAAAAAAAAAAAAAAAAAATTTTTGGGCCCATAAAAAAATTTTTAAAAAATTTTTTTTAAAAAAACAAAGCCGAAAATCCCAAAAGGGGGGCCCTTTCTAAACTAAAAAAAAACAAAATTAATTTATGGTAATTTTTAAAAATTTCCCTTTTTTTTTCATTCCAAATTAAGGGTTTAACCCAAATAAAAATTTTAAAATTTTGCTTAAAATAAAAAAAGAAAATTTTTTTATTTCAAAAAAAAAAAAAATTTATAACTGGAAAAATAAATTTTTCAAAATTTAAAAAAACCAAAAATTTTTAAATTGTTATACTTTTATAAAAAAAATTTTTTTTTTTCACCTCAAAACTGGTATTGGGCGATTAAATGGCGAATCAAAAAAAGGGTGGAAAAAGGCTTTTGAAAACTTTTAAAAAATCAAATTTAAAAAATTAAAATTTTCCTTATTTAACCCCCAAAAAAACAATATTTGTTAATTCTTAACTCTAATTTTTTTTTTAAAAACCCAAAATTTAATTTTAAATATTTTTTTTTTTAAAAAAAATTTTTTTTTCAAATGCAATTGGGAAAATTTAAAAGGGGTTTTTTTTTTCCAAAAAAATCCTGTCTTTTGGAAAAAAAAAAAAATAAAAAAAATTTTTAAAAATTAATAAAAATTTTACTTCTTTTTTAAATAATTCTTTTTTTTTAAAAAATTTTTTTTTTAAATATAAATTTTTTTTATTATATTTTTTTTTTAAAAATTTTTAAAGGGACCGAAAAAGAAAGAAATGTTTTAAAAAATTAATGTTTTTTTCTTTTTTTAACTTTTCTTTTCCCCAAAGGGGAAATTTGTAAAGGGGATTTTTGGTTTTTTTAAAAAATATTTTTTTTTTATTTTTTAAGTTTTAAAATTTATTTTAATGTTTAAATTTTTTAAAAGGCCCAAAGTTTATTTCCCTATCGGGGTTTTTTTTTTTTTTTAAATAATTAAAAATATATATTAATTTTTATTTTTAATTTAAAAATTTTTAAAATTTTAATATTAAAAAAATAAAAAGTTTTAAAAAAAGGGGAACCCCTGACCAAAAACAACAAAAATTTTTCCAAACTTTTTTCTTAAATTTCCCCCTTTCCCGGGGCCCCTTTCCGACCGTATAATATTTTTTAAATTAATTAAATAATTTTAAATAAATATTATTTTTATTTTTTTTTAAATTATTATTAATTTTATTTTAAATTTTTTTAATTTATTTATAAATAATTTTATTTTATAAAAAAAAAATTATAAAAAAATATTAAAAATATATATTAATTTTTATTTTTAATATATTTAATTTAAATATAAAAAAATCGGACGCTATTTTCCCCCCAATGTGAAACCCCCCCCATGAATATTGTATCTTTAAATCATTAATTTTATTCTGGGTTTTTTAGTGTAAAATAAAATTTTTAAAATTTAAAAATATTAAATTTAAAATTTAAATAAATTTTTTTTTTAATATTAAATAAATTTTTTTTAAATTTTATTAAAAAATTTAAAATAAAAATAAAAATTTTTAAATTAATAAAATAAATTTATAAATTTTTTTAAAAATAAAAAAAAAATTTAATTTAAATTAATTAATTTTAAATTTTAAAATTATTTAAATTTATTAAAATTTTCGCCTATTGAAAAAAAACTTATGAAAACAAATAATTCCACACAGAATATGGCATATCGTAATTTTGCCTACTTGTTTCCAAGCGTGCAGTACCTTCCTCCAGCGATGTGGGTAAACTGATCCGAGCCGAACGAGATCAGGACGCTATCGCCTTTCGTCGGACGGCGATACGGCTGAGCCCGAACAACGCACACCCCACCTCGAATATTGCCTATGCTTTAACATACTATGTAATTTCCTATGGTCGGTGGGTTCGTTTCCAGACCTGTATATATATATATATATATATATATATATATATATATATATATATATATATATATATATATATATATATATATATATATATATATATATATATATATATATATATATATATATATATATATATATATATATATATATATATATATATATATATATATATATATATATATATATATATATATATATATATATATATATATATATATATATATATATATATATATATATATATATATATATATATATATATATATATATATATATATATATATATATATATATATATATATATATATATATCTCGGATCGGCCTCATTGTAAAATAAACTTTCTAAATCTTGTGATTTCTTTTGGGCCATTTATTGAATTTATTGATATTACTGTAATATTCATCTGAATTATTATCTGCATCCTCTATTATGTGTAAAAAATAAAGAATCTTTATAGACCCTGCATAATATCGAATTTTGAACCTTGAAACTAAGATTGTTCTCTTCCTTCTCCAATATGTGAAGACTCAGGGTTGTTTTCGAACTACGTATGGACGCAAACGACACCATCCTGGCCAATCAGAAGCGGTAACATTTACATAAAATGACAGGCTTGTCATCGCAGACGTAGTGCCGCTAGCGCCACCGTACCCCCGAGAGAACCAAGCTTTCAACTCTAACCACTGTAGCATTACCTAAACGCTTCTAAAAGAAACTTATCTCGGAATTTTATCCAAAAAATCCGCTTCTACGACCTTATCGATCTTCTCCAAAATCATGTCTAGCTCCTTATCGGACTGTCTATCACTGAACAAGTTATCGCTCGGTACCGACTTTCGGCATTCCGTCCGATGTCTATTCGAACAAGAACTCAGCGTTTTGAAAAAACTATGAAGGTCCTTTAATTGCGTTATACTATTAACGGTAAGAAGTAGCTCGTTGCGTTTCATTGGAAGTATGTCGATCTGGGTGTCTGTGAATCGTTGGTCCATGAGGTCTGCTATCCGAACCACGTGAGGCGTGAAGGAGACTTGGTGGGGTGTATCTAGTTTGCGGACGAGGTCGTCTCCAACGAAAGCCCATCGATACCTGCGTTTAAAAAAAATACATAGTTGAGTAAATTATAGATGTCATAAAATCTAATTATTTAGTTCTTTTTTTTTTTGTCTTGGGACAGTCCACGAAATCTGATGTCTAAGTACTAACGTAACGTGGGTGTCTTAAGTGTGGTGAGAGGGAGCTTGTTCACACGGTACTTAAATATTTGGAGATTGGGAGGAGAAGGAAATACTTCCGCGGGCAGCAGGTTCCATAGTCTTGACACTCTAGGGATGAAGAAACGAAGAAAGCGGGAAGTTCGGGGCCTCTCTAACTGAACTGTAAAAGGATGCATAAAAGTTGCACTACGTGTTGCTCTGTTGGGAGCCGCCAGAGAAGGAATTATACTGGCCAATTCCTCTAAGCAGAAGCCGTGAAAATACCTATAGAAGAGCGACAGATCCCTCATAGCTCGACGGTGTGCAAGAAGAGGAAGCCTTTTTGTGAGCGTTGGATCATTAATAAGACGAACGGCTCTTCTTTGAATGGAGTCCAGAATGCTAAGTGTTGAAGGTTACGCCATTCCCCAGACAAGAGAACAATATTCTAAAGAGGGTCTGATTTGGTATACATACAGAGTGTACAGATTGGAAGAAGAGAAATATTTTCTGGCTCGGAAGAGGAATCCAAGCTTTTTGAAGCTGCCGAGGCTATGGATGTAATGTGTTTGTGCCAGTTGAGGTTATTCTCAAAAGTAAAGCCGACAAGATTAAACGACTCTTTGTTCTGCAGAACTTGCCCGCTCATATGTAAGGGATGAGCATTGGCAGACTTTTTTCGCGACAGCGAACATGACTGTGTTTTCGAGGCAATAAACTGAACAAGATTTTTGGCGCCCCAATCCAAGATAAGTTTGAGGTCTTGTGAAAGAGATATCTGCATTGACCTGCGCTTGTTTTCCAAATCAGAATTACATGGTGGCTTAAGAAATTAAATTCTCATCGGTGTCATCTTAAATTTTTTTATATTATTTTTTTTCCTTTATTAATTTTAACATCTGTAAATGTGGATCAAAAACCCCGCACAATCTCTATGGAAAATGGGTTTCGGCCAATTTTTTGTAAAATTTGCAAATTGATAGTCCCTAAAACGCTAATTAATGTATTGTATTATAATTACATCAGTTTTTTTCAAATTTAGCCTAATTCTATTAGTCCAGCCGAAAAGTGAGTGGGAAAGGGCTGAAAATGGCCCGGATAGGCCCGAAAAATGGGTTTCCCGCTAATATCTGCCAAAATATGCGAATTGGAGAATTTTTGTTTAGACAAAAAATGAAGATCGCCTTGTAATCCACAAAAATGGTCCTTATAATTTTATTCAAAAAATCGATACTTTTCAAGATAACGGGATCCAAAAGTCCCCTCATTTTAGCTGCCACTCTACCGATAGAATACCGCTATCTTCATGAATTCCCTTATAAGCGGGCGGACGAATTGTTCCCTTACTCGAGAAATAATGTACCGGGTGTTCCACTAAGAGAGGTAGTCGGCTATATCTCAGAAACTACTGATAGTATAACTTTCGGGAAAAAAAAATTTAGATAAAAGTGACCAAGAGAAATTGCTGGAAATTATTTTCAAGTCTATGGGATGGCCGCTAGGGGGCGTAAGGGTAACGTCAAAACATAAAAATATACATTTCTCAAAAAAATATCAAATAAAGTGTATCAATAAATGGTACTATTTTAATCTTTAATGTTTTCTTAACAAAGAAGCTTTTGATGTAATTTTTGTCAGTTCTAAATTAAAGTAGTGGGGGAAGGTTAAAGTTGAATTTAGAAAAGTGCTAATAACTCCGGATTGCTTTAACCGAATTTAGTGAACTTGGTCTTGTAGAGAAGAGCATTTTAAGCATTATTTTCAGGTGAATAAACTATTGCTACACTCATCTCACAAACGCCGCTAGAGGGCGTCAAGGTAAAAACTAACTTATTTTACGAATTTTTTTGAAAATTTTAAATACAATGATATATACCTTTTTACATATTTAGATGGAGAAAAAAAATCCTAACAAAACGGCGAAAACCGCAATTTAATATCTCTTTTTAAACCGAATATATTAGCAAAAATATAAGTACGACATAGAGACGTAACGCCTTTAACGACACAATGTTTTCTACTGGGCCGATTTCTTTAGGTAAAAATTAAATTTATAAATTTTTACAAAATCTAATGACGTACTTCGTAATTTTTACTAATTTTAACCCATTTAACGATATTAGACAACATAAGATAATTACCAACCTATAACTGTAATAATCCATCGAGCGTGGTCCTTATCAAGTTAGCTTTGAAAATAAAAGGATACTAAAATGTCAAAAATCCAACAATTTTTATTTCAAAATATTATTTTATTGTTGTGCTATTGTGATTTTTAAAAATGCCTTTGTTGCTTGAAAAGCAGTTGATATTATTGCTATTTATTTTAAGTGTCTGCAAAATGCGACAATAGCTGCAAGGCTGTATGTATTGAGATATCCTCAGAGAGGCCGGTATGGCAGCGGCAGCAGAATGTTCACTTGTTTAGCAAATCGCTTTCGTACCACGAGAAGTTCTTTTCGCCCCTTACACCGCAGACGCCGTAGAACTGGGGAAAATGTCATTAACGTTTTTGCTTATGTAGAGCAACAAAGGCATTTTTAAAGAACACAATAGCACAAAACCAAAAATAATATTTTGAAATAAAAATTGTTGGATTTTTGACATTTCAGCATCCTTTTGTTTTCAAAGCTAACTTGATAAGGACCACGCTCGATGGATTATTACAGTTATAGGTTGGTAATTATCTAATGTTGTCTAATATCGTTAAATGGGTTAAAATTAGTAAAAATCAAGCAGTATGTCATTGGATTTTGTAAAAATTTATAAATTTAATTTTTACCTAAAGAAATCGGCCCAGTAGAAAACATTGTGTCGTTAAACGCGTTACGTCTCTATGTCGTATTTATATTTTTGCTAATATATTCGGTTTGAAAAGAGATATTAAATTGCGGTTTTAGCCGTTTTGTTGGGATTTTTTTTTAAATCTAACTATGTAAAAGGGTATATATCACTGTATTTAAAATTTTCAAAAAATTTCGTAAAATAAGTTAGTTTTTACCTTGACGCCCTCTAGCGGCGTTTGTGAGATAAGTGTAGCAATAGTTTATATACCTGAAAATAATGCTTTAAATGCTCTTCTAAACGAGACCAAGTTTACTAAATTGGGTTAAAGCAAACCGGAGTTATTAGCACTTTTCTAAATTAAACTTTAACCTTCCCCCACCACTTTAATTTAGAACTGACAAAAATTACACCTGAAGCTTCTTTGTTAAGAAAACATAAAATAATAAAATAGTACCAGTTATTGATACACTTTATTTGATACTTTTTTGAGAAATGTATATTTTTATGTTTTGACGTTACCCTTACGCCCCCTAGCGGCCATCCCACAGACTTGAAAATAATTTCCAACAATTTCTCTTAGTTACTTTTATCTAAAAATTTTTTTCCCGAAAGTTATACTATTAGTAGTTTCTGAGATATAGCCGACTACCTCTCTTAGTGGAACACCCGGTACATATTTTAATTGTCCAAAGTTCATCGGAATGAGAAAACCCGTACCTATAATTGCATGAGTTTGGGTCCATTCTGATTTTTCTAGAACATTAAAAAAAAGCGGTCAAAGTTTTTTTTTCACAATATTTTGAGAGTATCCCATTAATTTATTGATATTTTTTGAAAAAAATGGTTTGTTATTGACATTTCTTTTTTATAATTAGCAAGTGTTTAATGATCTCAGAAAACTTCCTTCATCATCTTTATTGCGTTTTGATGAAAATTGTTTTGCCCATCTGCATTTTTAGCCGTTTCCGGAGTTCTACAAAATCTGTATGTTAGGAATTTTTCGACGGTCGTTTTTGCAAAAAATATTGGTGTTGCGAAAAACATGATAGGGACCATTTTTGTTGATTTCTTTGATCAATTTAGCGGTTTTTTTTTTTCGAAAAAAATGTATAAAACATTACTTGTTTGTATTCAACACTAACCCACACCACACCAGGTACTAATGATATGAACTAAAAATGGTAATTTCGTCGAAACTAAATTTTTCTGATAAAAAATATTTGGATATTTGATTCGGAATAAATTTTATAGAAGGTTATATCATCAAGTTGCTTTTTGGGATAATTAAAATAGTACAAAAATCACATAAAAATACCAGTAAATTTTTACTTACATCTGAAACTGTGGCAACGTTGTGGCCGGCAACAAAAGCGCCAGATCCAACAGCTTGGCTGTAGCCAGTTGGAGCCGTAACCAATGAGGGTGACCCAGGGCGTGAAGGCCATTGCTGCTGTTGGTCGCCCAACTGGCATCGAGGGAGGACATCAGTTTTATATGGGAACTGTAAAGTAAATGGAAATAAAGTATGTTGTTACCTTCGTTAGATAATAAGCAAAGCCACACTCCCGGAAAAAAAATTATTAATGTGTTTTTTTTTTTAAATAAATAAATTGAAAAAATTCTGAAAATTAAGTTTTTGATTATAACTCAAAAAATATTGCATTTAGACAAAAAGGTTATATACCTTAAATTAAAGGTCTTGTAAAAATACATAGTTTATGTCATATAAAGTTTCGTGTATCTTTTATAGTTTTTAAGATATAGACGTTTTAAATTAAAAAAATATTATATAAATATAATAAATAATAAATATAAATAAATATCTTAAATTACGCTTTCTCCATTTTTTACTGTTTGACCCATCAATTTCGACTTCAGATTCGTGTTCAGCATAAAAAAATACGCCTGAAAATCCTAGTTCGACACCTAGCACACACCACTTTTTTTGTGGGTTTGTGATATTAATATAGGTTTTATTTTTAATTGTAATTATTTTATTTTTGTTTAAAATGTTCTTTTTTTGGTTTTGTAACGGGAACTTATTATTTTATTAGGTGATAAAAGAGAGAATAGATCCCAAGGAAGTTTAAAGGTGTATGGAAGTCCAATGATATGGCCCATTCGATCAAAAAATGTCCAGCTCTGTATGAAAATAACTGTCAGAGTTGGCCCCGCCGATTCTGCGCAATAACAAAATTCCACGAAATATTTAATGTGTTGCCTACTTGCACACTGATAAATCAATGTGAAGTTAGCCAACACATTATAATTTTATGAGAGCCGGAGTACCGTTTTTTGGATTGATCAAAACCTTCTTATTTTAGTGATTAGTGTTTATTAAATTGTGACTATAATTTTGTGTTTATTGTTTGTTACTTATAATATCGTAACAAAATAACTAGAGGTTGTATGGTTTTGTCTTGCAAATCCAAGGGTAACATACCCGTCTTTTTAACTTTAGGTAAGTATTTTTTATATTTAAATTAGGTGCTTCTTATAAGACGTAACGTTAGGTAACCGAATAAATAATAATATATCAATTATGAATAATAGAAAATTTCATATGAAATATTAGTGAGAAAAGTAAGGCAATCTTAACTATCTTTTAGATGATTTCCACAAAGTTTATGTATTTCTGTGGATTATTAAAAAGAAATAAGGTTTACATTTAGGTACTTTTATTTCATTTAATAATTTAGTACACTCTTTTAAAGAATCAAAATTATTGATTACTGGGCAGACCAGGCAAATTTTAATATATACTGGTCCCTCTAATTGAATGAAAGGAAGTACAATTTTGGTACGGTTTTGGGCCTGATTACAAATCTAAAAAAATTGGCAATGTTTCGTTTTCAGATATTCATCATCAAAATCGAAAATCAAACTAACCTTATTTACACTATTCCTCCTTCTTTTGCACAAAATTCTTGATTTTTACACTAAATTGGCACACAATATTTCACAAACACCTTTTAAAAACTTTTTTTTATGTTTATTTTCCACCTTTTTACACTTTTATTTTTAAGCAAATATGGCTGCTGCCTTTGAACTTAAAAGTTCGCAATTTAATGGAAAAGATGTAAAATAAATAAAAATAGAAGCTTTTAAAGGTGTTTATAAAATATCGTGTGCCACTTTAGTGTAAAAATCAAGAATTGTGTACAAAAGAAAGGAGAATATAGTGAAAATGAGGTTAGTTTAATTTTCAACTTTGATGATGAAGATCTCAAACGAAACGTTGCCGAAAAGATATTTTTCAGATTTGTAATCAGCGCCTCAAAACCCCTGTATACCAAATTTGATCAAAATCCGAGAGGAGGCAACTTTCGAGACAATACCATTTGTTTAAAAATAAATTAGATTTTTGGTTTCTTAATCTTGCATTATCAACTTTTTAAGCTCGACATACTGTACACACATAATATTTAACAAATACTGTTACAATGGATACTCAGGTACCAAAGGTTACTAAACATTTTTAACCACTGTTATTCTGTCTCATGAATGTTTGTTATTAGTGAAAAGTATATGCCTAAAAAGCAGTTATAAAAATTTTCACTTTTTAATGTACAACCAGAATCTTAGGATTGGATTAAACTCATTTACACTATCTTGCCCTTCTTTTATCACAAAATTGGTGATAAGTACATAATACTATCATACAATGATTGAAATTTATTTTAAAAAATCGTGTTTTTATTTATTTACAAATATTTTTGGTAAAAATAGAAAACTTCCAAAAATATCGACCATTTAAATAGAAGGCAGTAAAGTGGCGCCATCTATTCTTTCCATATTATATCAGATGATATAAAATCTAATATTACGCAATAATTTTGAATATTCTATAGTAGTATCCTTTAATAACCAACAATTTTGTGCAAAAAAATTAAAAAAAAAACAGTGAATGCTTAAATTTGACATTTGATGATGTCAATTTTATAGATAGTAACAAAGAATTATGGAAATCCGGCCCTGACCTACTATTCATTGCGCAAATTCCGCGGGGCCAATCCCCCGATTCCCGCTGCCCTGCACGCCTGGACAATTTTGTTCTACAGTATTGGGCTTCCATACACCTTTAAACTTCCTTGATAGATCCTAAGCTTTGGTTTTTTTTTCATTTCAAATAATATTTTTCTTTTATTTATGTTTATAACCAATTTGTTAGCAACTTCTGAATATTTTTGCGTGATAATAATTATTAAAACGTATTAAAAAAAAATGATACGCTTTCGAAAACAAACGAATTAATAAGGCGTACCATTAGGAAAAGGTAAATTTTATCTTGTTTTTTTTTTTGTTTTAATTTAAATCATTTTTTCTTAACTGTTCTGTCGAATTTTACAAAAAAATACACAAGACGGCTCATCCACTTTTAGTTTAAATACGAGGAAAATCAGGAATATGTCTGTGCTTGGTCCTTGTTGGATAGCTCTGTACAGCGAGACAAATCTATGGGTGCCTTAAAAGCTGTGTTAGAAAAAAAAAAGACAAGCAGGCAAGCTGATGCCTATGCAAGAATGAAACTACCACTATAGCTTTAATGTAAAAATATAGCAGTTGTTAGTTAAAAGAAGGGGAAAAGAAAGCAAAATTAAGGAACCTTACTGTTATTTACCTGTTATTAGTCCTGTAGAAATCAGCAAACCCAGAGTAAAGCACAAAACAAATAAGGAAATTAATTTTATAAAATTTACTATTACTAAATTTGTTTATACAGTGAACGACATAAAATTGGAGATATGTATACGAAAAACATCATTATTATTATTATTATTATTTAATCTTAAACATATTTTTTTCGGATGGATAATTCTTTTTTATTTCATCCAAATTGATGTCGATCAGCGTATGTAATTTTAGTAACAACAAATACTGGACAAGACCACTATAATACTTGCTACACTATGACAAAAAGCAATACTACAAAATAAAACAACAAAATTAATGGTATAATTAAAAACTTTTAAGAATACAGATGTTTTTTTTTAGATTTAAATAGTTGAACTACAATGTAAACCCTGAGTCAATACAATAGGCGTGTTTCATATATTTTTTTAATGGTACTAAAATGTTTCCAATTCCACCCAAAGATATACCACAGCTTACTTATACTGTATACTTTGTTTGAAACAATTATACGTTGATTTGAGCATTTTTTTCAATGGAACACCCTGTATATTTCATTCTAAAAAGAGAGCATATTAATTCTTTTTCAAAAATATAAAACGCCTTGAATGATATTGGTTAGTGTTTTAAAATTGATGAACTTTCGCATGTATACTTAAAAAGCAACGAATTCCGTGGGTCGTTTTCTTCACAAGCACCACAAAATCTTAGTCCAACTCCTTAATCTGACCGTCTCTATTTTATTATTTTTTAACTTTTCGGAGCCACATTATTATATTTATTAAATACTCTGTGGCCCAACCGCTGTGTTCACACATCGTCGTTGTGGTTGGGCCCAGTAGGATCTTTTGGAACATGCGCTATAGACTAAGAGCCCGCGACGCCCAGACCTTCGTTATATTATAAAAGCTGAAAATTCTTCTATACATGTCTCCTATACAGGTATAAGCAAACCCTGCCTATACAACCTGGGTCGCGGTGGCTTTGGCAGGTAACAGGTAGTAAAGGTGAGTAAAATTGTGTTTCAAATTTGTGATAGTATAAAACTTAGTTTTCATATATTTTAATTTACAATCATATTAGAAACCGCCTCGTCTATTGGCGGATACTTCGGGCGGTAACAACCCTTTTCCAGACACCCTTACAGTATGATTATTTATAAATCTACTTTCGTCATAGTTTAAAATCTGGCTTTTATATATGTTATTCAGAAAACTATACGAATAATGTTTCCACAATCCCCAGTCACTTAATATGGTTCCCCTATCTTCCCAGGCACATTGAAGTCTCGTCCAGGCGTCCGCGCGATGAATTTACATGTACATTGGTGCAAGTGAAATAGCGCGATCTATACTCAACGGATTAAAATTGTAAATTTAAAAAAATAATGTAAAAAAATTTTCATATCAACAAATTAAGAAATCAACAATGTAATAATGCGATTCATTACGCTATTAACTTTTGCAATTATTATAATTAAATTTTGTATTCAACTAGTTGTGGTAAAGTGTTATCGTGGAAACAGAAGAAATGGATGAAAACAAATTAAGTTGTTTTATTTGAGTTATAGAGTTCAGATGTTTATAGACTCGTATAAAGTATCTGATATTAATGAGGCTTTCAATCGAAAAAAATTGAGAAATTTTGATGCTAGCAGTTTACCACCTTGTTAAAATGAGCTACTGCAGCATTTTTTACGAGCTAATTATATTTGTGCGATATGGAACAATGCTCACTTAAGTAAACCTACTTCACTTCACGTAAACCTGAAAATAATGGCTGGGTACTGGAAAGTGGTCAATACCATTTTAAATGGTTTGAAGGAGATCAGCTACCTAATTATGTCAGTGATTCTCTACAAACTTTGTCAGGTATGTTATAATGTTCAATGTTCATAAACAAATTATCGGCTATTCATAATTGTTCTAACTTGCTTTAATTATTACAGAAGCTGTTGAAGATAGTGACATTGATGAGGACGAATCCACAGAATGGAGTAGTGATGAAGATAATGGAAATGTCGACGATGACGATGGAAATAATTAAAAAAAAAAATTAAATTTAACAATACATTTTTTTACTTTGTTTTGTAATGGCTATAATTAAAAGTATAATTTAATTCTTTTTCCACTGAGTTCATTACGATCTAATTTATTTTCTCTCCTTATAATAAAACCAACATACATACAAATTTATCTCCTTAACTTTAAACTTCAAGAATTTTATCATCGACTGCCGATTTTTCTTATTATTTTCGGCACAATACTTAAAAAAAAATTATCGATGGATATTTTTTAACAACTTTCTTAAATCACAACTTGATTTCATAAAATTCACTTGAAAAAATTCAAATTTTAGTTGAATACAAAATTTAATTATAATTGCAAAAGTTAATAGCGTAATTAATCGCATTATTACATTGTTGATTTCTTAATTTGTTGATAGGAAATTTTTTTTACATTATTTTTTTTTAATTTACAATTTTAATCCGTTGAGTATAGATCGCGCTATTTCACTTGCACCAACGTACATGTATATTCATCGCGCGGACGCCTGGAGGAGACTTCAATGTGCCTGGGAAGATAGGGGAACCATATAAGTGACTGGGGATTGTGGAAACATTATTCGTATAGTTTTCTGAATAACATATATAAAAGCCAGATTTTAAACTATGACGAAAGTAGATTTATAAATAATCATACTGTAAGGGTGTCTGGAAAGGGGTTGTTACCGCCCGAAGTGTCCGCCAATAGACGAGGCGGTTTCTAATATGATTGTAAATTAAAATATATGAAAACTAAGTTTTATACTATCACAAATTTGAAACACAATTTTACTCACCTTTACTACCTGTTACCTGCCAAAGCCACCGCGACCCAGGTTGTATAGGCAGGGTTTGCTTATACCTATATAGGAGACATGTATAGAAGAATTTTCAGCTTTTATAATATAACGAAGATCTGGGCGTCGCGGGCTCTCACTCTACTAGAGTTGCTGGTTATCGGCAACTCTTGTTGCCACCGTATGGAACGGGATCCGAAGCTTAGATGAACACAAGGCTTTAACTCAAGGTGTTAGCATACCGTGCTGATGAGTGAATGACATCCTGTGCCTTAAACAGGTGTCTCCAACGGTGCCTCTGAGATACAGGGCGACCTCTCAGAGTATCTAGCCTTACTGCGGTAATGCGGGGCTCTGCCGTATTTCACGGGGCAGGGCTAATCCATCCAGAACAAACGGGTACTTGCGAAGGGTTCCCTGAATCCAAACAGAAGGCGAACAGAACCGCCTTTATAGGAAAAGGGTTCCCTGGCTTTAAACAGAAAGCGGATAGGACCGTTTTCATAGGATAGCCGGAGATGCGGCCTCAGAAAGAACATCTGGTTCCTGTAACAAGGACCTGGTAGCTACCCACGTCACTAGACCGGGAGAGGAGGGTATGATGGATCTAATCGTCTGCTCGTCATACTCTCCAGGAGACAGGGACACCAGGACACATCAGAACACATTGTGGTCGTGTCCGGTAGTGACACGAGTAAGAGGGGATGTAAGAACTCTCTCCCAATCTGGTATCAGATTCATTAGAAGTCCGATCCTATTGGGAGAAATATAAAAAGGTGTGAGCCACAATAGACCGAGCGGTCGCAGTGGAGGGCGTAAAAAGTCCACTCACTTTTAAACCTACCTAAGTACTCTGTATACTCGTACACCAATTTTTCTTGGTTTCTTTCATACATACTCTAATTCACTAATAATTCAACAGAGGATTCGCATCTAAAATAAGGTACATACCTAAACTCCTCCGTGTCAGTCGTCAATTCTTGTTCTATCTGTAGGAACACTTGTAGCATTTCACTGATAATGATTGGCCAAAGACTGGTCACGTGCAAGGGGCTCATTCGTATAAGGATCACCCGGAAACAGAGAAAGACTTGCGCCTGAATCCCCGGCGCTGTGAGTCTTAAACTTGTCGTCAGTTGTTCTAAAAAAAATATACCACATGAAGAGTCATAGCGAAAAATCAGTTTTTGGGTCAAAACAATAGAAAAATGTAGGTTTTGGTAAGCCAGAGCCATTGGTATACTTAACACAGAAAAAGTCTTAGTTACGATATATAAGCACTGACGTAAAACCGCTGGACGAGCGTCAGTGGGAATAATGCTGAGCTTTAAGTTTTACCGCTAATAGTCTATCCGACCTGACGAAATTTTTATGTAGATTGCTGCCATTTAAATTTTATTTTTTTAGATATATATAAGTAAATTACCTATTTGTCGACATGTATCGTTTTTTTATGTAATCAAGTTTCAGAACTGATCTCAGAATTATTAATTATTTTCTGAATTTAAAATTTATTAAAATCTTTTAAATTTCTTTTTTAAGAGCGCCCTACAAAAAATGACACGTATTTAAATCTGGTGAACGTGGTGGCCATTACTAGTGCATCATTTCCTCTTCCAATTTCCAACGGTTTATGTGTGAACGTACGTACTTACCTTGAATTTCAGGCATATATTTTGCATATTGATCAATTTCGCTGCAAAATATTATGTAGGCCAGCCGTTTCAGTAATTGAGCTTTCTGTTCGTATTCCTGTTCTCGTGACGAGAATATTCCTAAAGTACCGCTTTGTGTCATTGATACACGACCTAGAAAAAGATATTTAAATTAGAAATACTTTAGATAGCCTCTTGGGGATGTACGTAAAAAAAGCAACTACTGGTGCTGGTGGAAAATGGATATTAACTTCACAAAGTTTAACAAACTCTCCTGAGCAAAATTAAGGAAGACGAATTTTCAAGAATTTTCTTGATGGGGTAAATAAAGGAATTTTTAGATCGGTTTTTTTTTTAATTTTATTTAAATTACAGTTAAAGATTAAATTATTCAAATATTGGAAGATATAGTTTTACATAGAATCGTATATAAAAATTATTGAAGTTCGCATTTATTAATGAATTCTAACAACCGTTGTTGTTGCTGGTTGGTTACGGTATGTATACTTCAAATTTGATACATCGTGTCATTTTTAGCTCGTTTTGGTCTTTACTTGAAATCAATTTAAAATGGAAGAAAATGTAGAAAAAAGTATTGGTTGCATCGATCCAATCAAAGAGATACACAGAGGTACAATTAAAGTAAATAAATAAACATTGCCGTTACCTTTCAACATTTGACATTTTACTTTTAACATTAGTGCTTTAAAATGTTACTTGAAGGCACTAGTGCTTTAAAGCAACATTTTTAAGGCATCTAGATAGTGTTAAAAATTGAATTTTTAACAGGTTTGTACAAAAAAGTATTTCCATAACATCCATAACTTACTCATCAAATCCCTAAACGTAGTATTGTCATGCGTCATCAAATTGTCCACGATCACTCTCCAAAACTTCAAACACGAATAGTCCATTTGAAACAACGCATTGTCCAGCAACAAATCAAACACATCCTTCTTCCACGCTTTTCTCGTGTACTGGTAACTGCTCAGACTTGATAACAATTTCGAGCAGGCATGAAACTGGGCATATTTTTGACGGTGTGAGTCCTTAAGTAAGGCACTATGTTGACCATTAGAGAGGCGAGTATATTGTTAACTTTGTCTTTTTCCGACGAGCCGAAGCATATATCGAGGATCGGGGCGAGAATTTCTGCTAACACCTGCAAACGGTTGTATTATTGCCATTGGAATAAATCATCAATAAATTAAAAACAAGTTATTTTTGGAAAAATGCTTGGATTAGTATTTTTTGCTGTCTTTTCTATAAAAGAAATATTTATACAGTATCTTACAATCTATCTAATTTCTATATAAATAAAAATGAATCGCCGAAATGTATGTACGCACATAACCTCAGAACGACTGCACCATATTAGATATTTTTTTTGTTGTGTTTGTTATTACCAGAAAAAGTGTCTTCTTAAAGAAAAAATTAAAAAAGTTGCGCGGAAAATTAGAAAATTTAACAAAACTTAACGACCATGCAAGTGGGGCAGTATTTTTACTGTAGTCCTCTATGAGAAAGAGGCAAAAATATAGTCTTCAAGAGAATGTGTGCCACCTAACAATGTATGGACAAACTATTGGATAAATGCTAGTTTCCTATACAGGGTGCCACAGATTCGAGTGCATGCGGAAACCGTAAGAGATACGAAGTCGGTTAATTTATGGAAAAGTTGTGTATTTGCGTAACTAACCATGTCTACTTTAGAAAGTTACAAAATTCCGAGTACTTCCGGAGATATTCTGAAAAAACCGAAATTTTCCGATTTCGTTTTTATTTTTTTCTGACGTTATTTAAAGAGATATGGAAAAACAAAAGACCATTTCTTATAGCCACTTTTTAACCTCTACAAAACAACGTTGGGAGATTTTCCATACGACGTTTCGTTTTCGTTAAACCATCATCAACTTTATTTTTTTAAATACGGCACTAAATTGTTTTTTGCACTTTTTTGAAGCAGTTATAATCCCAATTACAATGATGTATAACACTCAATATTTTTCTGTTAAATTAACATAATTTCCATAAGAGACAATGAGTTAGACAAGGAACGCACATCATTTCTTATAGGGGCGTTCCATATTTGTTAATAACTAACTAACTTAAGTGTTTTACATTTTTGTAATTGGGATAATAAGGGCTTTAAAAAAATTAAATAAAAAACACAGGTCCGTATTTAAAAAAATAAAATTGATGATGGTTTAACAAAAACGAAACGTAGAAAGGAAAATCTCTAAACGTTGTTTTGTAGAGCTTAGAAAGTGGCCATAAGAAGGTGTCTTTTATTTTTCCATATCACTTTAAATAACGTCGGAGAAAAATAAAAACGAAATCGGCAAATTTCGTTTTTTTTAGGATATCTCCGAAAGTACTCGGTATTTTGCAACTTTCTAAAGTGGACATGGTTGGGTACGCAAATACAGAACTTTGTCATAATTTAACAGACTGTATCTCTTATGGTTTCCAAAATCCCCATGCATGCACTCGAACCTGTGGCACCCTGTATATGTTCCAGGAATACATTTTTAAACTTTACTGAAAGATGGTACTACGTACGCAAATAATCTGGAGCATTAGTCATATACAGGTGTGGAAAGATCAAAGCCGAACATGAACGTTTCGCAAGTAAAACAAAGAAAACAAATTATCCACCAAAACAGAGAGAGAACAAATATAATCTAAGACGTAGGTGCCGCTCGCGCGATCTGATGCAGCTTGACTTAGGACGAGGGACTGAAGGGAGTGGTCGGCAGTATACCCCTACACAACTCACAACCAACAATCTAAGTTAAGTTTTAAGAATAATATTTAGTTTATTTACTTAAAAATTGTCGTTTCGTTCTATTATTTTAATATGAATTAATGTTTTTTTTACGAAAATACCAGTTTTCTTTGCGCCCAACGGCCATTAAAAGCCTCATTCACCTGTATTTCGACTATTTGATGCATTTAAAACAATAAATTTATGAAATAGTAAAAACTATTAGGAAATCCGCATTTTGACGAAATAAATTTTAATGAAGAGTGGCATACTAGGCTAAAGGCTCAATAGTAACTGGACTAGCAGGACTAGTCGGGCCGGCGAATTGTAAATGCAGAGTTGCCAGTCCTTCGGCTCAATCTACCCAGTCGAAATTTAAAAAATCCTCAAATTTAGAACTCTTCATATCTCTAAAACAGCCCAAAATAAGCTGTTTAAAAGACCCCCAGAAGTAATTTTTATTGCAAATTGTCCAAGAAACTTTTTAAATTTCAAATAAAAGAAGTGAAAGAAACTAAAGAACAGTAACAACGCGGTTAAAAATGTAATATTTCTTAACGGCTTTGCGCCGCTCGTTAGTAAAACATGTTTTTTTGCATTTTAGGCTAGGAATAATTGGATTTTTGTATTCTTATTTGATTTTGAGATTTTCAAGGAGAGGTTTAAGTCAAGTTGTGTCAGATCTAAAATCTCCGGTTATTCTCCACAAAAATATTTTTCCCAAACCTGCGTAAATGCTCGTCCATGAGCGCCAATCTTCGCTGACCGAACCACGATGTAACCTGACAGAAGCCTCGATATACTGCGATGGTCTGTCTTTGTTCGCTTACGCAGTTAAAGGGGTTTTCCGTTTCTGTTTGATACATTACGCTTTATTCCTATGTTCGGCTTTGCTTTTTCCACACGTATATAAAAATAAATGCCTATTTCCCTTGATCACGTCATCACGCGTAAAAGGCTAGACGGATTTTGCTAATTATTTCTTTGTTGTGTTCGTTATTGCCAGAAGAAGGTTCTTATTAAAGAAAAAAATAATTATTACCAGACGACACCCAATTTAAAAATATTTTATTTGTTTACATTTTTATTAGGTTCATTTATTTAAAGAAATAATTCAATACTTGAATGTTTTTGTCGCAAAAGCAGATTTTCCCTTTACAACTTACTAAAAATTTTGATTTTTTGTAGAATTTAAAATAAATATATGTCTTTTCTTTATTCTGGAGAAAAGCTAAATTTTTTTTTTCACTAAAATAAACCCAGAAAAATAAAATAATTTTTAAACATAACAAAATAAAAGACCCAGATTTTATTAACGTTCACATTTTTTGTTTAATATCTTCTGTGAATTTGGAATAAGGAGTTTTCGACACTCACAAATCAATTTACTGCACCATAGTCGATTTTAAAGATTAAAAATACACACTTTTATGCGCAATAATATATCGCAGGGACGGCAATAATAGGTAGTTCAATTAATTGCACAAAACACATAGGTATGGTTCTTACCAACTGCGCCTGTACACTATGACTAGAACTAAAAACGAATTCCGTCGATCCTCCATTATGCATGCTGCTTTCAGGTGTGATCTCCTCTTCTTGCTCGCGAACTGAAAAGTTTTTCCTTAACCAAGTTGTCTGTTCGAGACATGAACCACATACTTGAGATACACAGTCTATCAGCTAAAAAATACGAGTTTTATTTAAATTTGTAATTACAGCTGAACATAATAGAGTGTGTCGTTGGGTATAAAAAAAATTGTTACCGACCAAAATGAATTTAAAAATAATTTTAAAAAAGATTTATAGTATTTTCCACGATCTAAGAAACTGACCTGGCCCGAGACGGGATAATGACATGCAATAAAGCCACAAAAGTATTAGTCGTGACAGGGTCGTATTTATTTTGTTGTTGGCGAATAAGAGATTATTACCTGAAAACTCTAAAACTTTTGGGTCAAGTATAAAAGAAATCTTTATTTCTGAAATACTATTAGTAATTAAGTTCTGCGGTGATAGTGTGTTTGAAGATGTCCAGTGCAAAAGCCGTTTTAGGCAATAGGCGAAAATGTTTGCCTGTTGAAGCAAAAATAATTGTTAAAAATGTTTATTTTACCACTACGATACAACTGCTAAAGTTTTTGAGGACTGGTTTTAAAACAAATTATTACCGAATATACAACCAAAGAGCAGTATTGTGATGGATAATACATCCTACAATAGTCGCCAGTTGAATAAAGTGCCAAGTTTCACCAGCAGAAAAAGGAAATACAAGACTTTTTGTCTGACCGTGACATATATTTCCATGAGATTTATAATGTTAAGCAATTGTTAGAGGTTTTAAAATGTTACAATTTTAAAAAAGAATACGTTTGCTATAAAATTGCAGAGGTAGCAGGTCACGAAATAATTCGGCTTCCGCCATATTACTGCATTTTCGATCCGATTGAGTTGATGTGGCATAAACTTAAGTATAATATACGCGCGCACAATAATACACCAACTTTAAATCCTAGTGTGATTGTACTGATAAAAACAGAAGTCGAAAATGTAACCGTTGAAAACTGGAGAAACTGTACTGAACACGTTAAAAAAATCAAAATTCTCATCGCTCTATGTATATAAATGAAAATAGACTAGAACCTGTAAAAAGAATTATTATTAATTTGGAAGATAGTAGTGATAGCGACAATGAATGAGAGTAAGATATGGTGTGTTTTATTTTGTTCTTAAATGTAACTATTATATGCTGTTAAAATATAGTATTAGTGCAAATGTTTGTTTGTTTATTTAATTCCTAACCAAATTGAAAAAATTAATTTACTTAGTACTTTATCTTTCTCATCAGGTATAGTGCGGCCCTGCACGGTAAATCCGAAAAGTTTTATGGTTTTATTGCATTCCAAGCCTAAGTCAAGTCAAGTTAGTTTCTTAGATTGTGAAAAAAACTATACTTAGATTCGAAAGAAATACTACTTACTTTGGCAGTCACATCCTGCAAGTCCTTTTGGTCCTTCCTCTCCTCCAGAGGGCAGCACTTGATCATCATTTCGTGTAATATGGCGGCCAACAGGAATTGCGCCGACGGGCTTAGAGAGTTCACCTCTCTTATGAGAGATAATAGAGAGCTCCACGCTTCCGACAGCTGAGTAGCTGAGGCGTTACGCATATAACTGAAAAAAAAAACTTATATAGAAGCTCCTACAGCTCAATCAAAATAAAAAAAAAATATTGTAAGCTAGGCTAAAAGACCGGTGGTTTTTGTTAGTTTTAATTTAGGTTTTGTTGCCATATATACGGGGTGTTTGGAAAATACGCGTACAAAATTTTATGATGGACTTCTGGCTCAGTACTTTGTTTTTGGTCATTTTTTTAATAGATTTTGTTCAATACCAGTTATTAAATTTTAATTAAAACAAGTCATATTAAAAAATAACTTTAACTTACCAATAAAACAATTCCAATACAGATACATCTAAACAAATATCCGAACTAAGTCCTTCACATGGTGGAGGATTTTTTATCACAGCAGTCACAGTTTGTACTAAATTATCCAGGGGAATCACTCGTATGGCAGAGATGAGGTACACCAAGTTATTTTGGCCGACATTAGGTTCGGGAAGTACCTACAAATTAGGTTAGAATAAATTGTACCTGGGTACAACAGGCATGATGACAACATCCAAAAATTAAAACTTAAAGTTAAATTGGATAGTTTTCTTACCAAACCTTAATTTTTTGGAAATGGCAGATCATCTTGAACATCATAGAACACTTTTTTAAAATCAATCATCATGTCTATTAAAATTCAAGATTATTATAAAAAAAACTTACAGCCTTTACACTTGTAAATGGATTTCTTCTTTCGTACCAAGCGACAGCTACGGCAGCGAGGAAGCTAGCGCCATGGTGGACAGCTATCGGACTTAAAAATTCAAGAAGTTGCTGTTTTACTACTTTGGAATTGCCATACACACTATTAAAATCAGTTTCAACACCTAAAATACAAAAATTTCTTAAATGTAGTTGTTTATAGTAAGTAAAGCCTGACCCGTCCATAAATCAAAAGGAGATTGTAGTAAACATTTTTTATCTTTGTCTCTTTTATGCCATCCACTCCGAACTCGCTCATCTTTCTCTAACAAGAATTGATTGTTGAACGTGCCGGGACCAAGGAAGTTTGAAGGTATATGGAAGCCCAATGCTATGACCTATTCGATCAAAAAATGTCCAGCTCTCTATGAAAATAACTGTCACGAGTGGCTCCGGCGATTCTGCGCAGTAACAAAATTTCACGAAATTTTATTATGTGTTGCTCACTTACAGACTGATAAATTAGTGTGTGGGTAAGCAACACGTTATACTTTTATCAGAGCCGTAGAACGGTTTTCTGTGCGACGGCGCGGCGCGTATAAAATCATATCCACTGTGTCCGTCGTCGTCGTCGTCTTATCAACCCTTCCAAGCGAATTATATATTGCGGTGTCGTTTGCGCCGTATTAATTTCGATTGTTTTGCTTTGTGCTATTTTATTTTCTGGTTGCAAAATGACTGGAGGTTATATGGTTTTGTCTTGCAAATTCAAGGGCAAAATACCCGGCATTTTTTACTTTAGGTAAGTATTTTTTATATTAAAATGAGACGCAACGGTAGGTAACCGAATAAATAATAATATATCAATTATAAATTACAGAAAATGAAAATTTTATAGGCAATAGCAGTGAGAAAAGTAAGGTTATCTTAACTATCTTTTAGATATGAATACCACAATGTTTGTATATTTCTGTGGATCATAAAAAGAAATTAGGTTTACACTTAGGTATTCATATTTCATTTAATTATTTAGTACACCTTTCTAAAGGATCAAAATTATCAATTACTGGGCAGACCAGGCAAATTTTAATATATACAGGTCCCTCTAATTAAATGAAAGAAAGCACAATTTTATGTCCTTTTTGCTTCTTCTGTATTTGTAACTTTTAGAGGTCGACATACTGTAGGCACATAATATTTAACGGATACTGTTACAATGGATACCAAAGGTCACTAACCATTTTTAACCACTGTTATCCTGTCTCACGAACCTATGTTATTAGTGAAAACTGTAGCCTAAAAAGCAGTTATAACACTTTCACTTTTTAATAGACAACCAGGATCTTTTACTGTATTCGGTGTAGATATATATTAACTGCATGAGGTGACACTATTTTATTGTACTTTTATACAAATTATAAATTAATTAAATATTGTATGACCCTAAAACACAAACAACCAGTTCAAATTATGGTAAGTTTTTACTTTTTTTGACCCTTGCCGATTTCGATGATTTTTTGCATACATGGGCGCGTTTTATTTTTAAGATATCGATCGTTAAATATATTATCATTAGATTATACTTATTTACACTATCTTGCCCTTCTTTTATCACAAAGTTGGTGATAAGTACATGAAACTATCATACAATGTTTGATTATTCCAAAAAATCGTGTTGTCATTTGTTTTACTTAGATTTTTAGTAAAAATACAAAACTGCCAAAAATAACGATCATTTAAAGAGAAGGCTGTGAAGTGGCGCTATCTATTCTTTCCATATTAAATCAGATGATATAAAATCCAATATGACACAATCATTTTAAATATTCTATAATAGTATCGTTTAATAACCAATAGTTTTGTGCAAAAAATAAAAAAAACCGTGAAAGTATAGTTAGTTTGAATTTGACACTTGATGTCAAGTTTATACATGGTAACAAAGAATTATGGTCCGGACCTGATCTACTATTTATTGCGCAAACTCCGCGGGGCCAATTCCCTATTCCCGCTGCCCTGCCTAGACAATTTTGTTCTACAACATTGGCCTTCCATATACCTTTAAACTTCCTTGGTCGGGGCTAAAAACTGTGTTCGAGATATTCCGAAATGAACGCATGGCTTATGTTAATTATGCACAATTTGATTGTTAATATCTCGTTTTACAGACGATAAAAAAACTCGTTTTTTTTTTAATTGGATAAAACACTATTATTAACCCTATATTTCAATTTTATTTAATTCTTAATAAAAGCCATTTTCGTAAAATATAAAACTATACCAATATACTACAAGACTCTTAGTAAAACGAATCCATAAAACACATACCTACAACAGTCTGCCATAACTTCGCCACACTAGATATGATCCTCGGCATGTGACTCAGAATAGTCTTCCTAGCGTTCTGATAATGATCAGAATTCTGTTTAGTCGAAAAATTAAGATCCGAACTTAGCGGTGTGAAAAATACATTGACTAAATTATTAAAAATTTCCCCCGGGTTAGATACGACGGGGGTGCTAGCAGAGGCAGGTACGTTTTGATTAACAGTCTGAGAAGAATCCAAGAGGCAGTAGTGACAGAGTATCGTGAGAAATTCGAGTTGGGTGATCGTGTAATCTGAGCCTAGTTCGTAATCGTCCAGTTCAGATTTCTTGTAGGTTCCGGCTAAGTCTTCTATGTTGTTACAGATCTAAAAAAGATTAAACTTGGTTTGGTAAAAGGTAATAGCATAGTCTAAGGATATTTTAATAAAGTCCTCTCACTCTTTTATTGTCGCAAAAATACCGCCGTTAACCTTGAACACACCCGGCCACGGGTGGCCTGGGTGCAACAGACAAATAAGTGCTTTAACCGCGTAAGATAATATATAGATTAGATTAGATTATTTGAGTGGAGATGGCAAAAATGACCTCCACCACTGCAACCTTACCAGATTTATTGTGGTTTCTCCTATCATTCTTTAGAGTACCTTGTCCAGGCCCGTCTTCTTAACTAGACACCAGAGTCTTAACACTGGCCACTCAATATATCTCGCCGGTTTTGGCTTTTCCTCACCAAGCCTAGTAAACCTAAGCCTACATAGTGCTTCACAGTGGCACCACACATGTACGGCTGTTTCTTAAGCCTCCTGGCAGAACCTATACAGGCTATCCTCCACCAGGCTTATTCTTTACAGGTGCTTGTTGAGGCTACAATGTTCTGTTCGTTGACCTACCGTTATTCTTACGACCTTACGACTGTAGCTCAGTAGGTCCGAAGTAAACTTGGTTGAGCAGGTCTTAATGAACTGCTTTGCCTGTCGTTGTCCTGGTGTTTGTACCCACCAGCTTTAAAACTCTCTGTCTACCCAACTCTTAATAGATGCTTTAAAGAGGCTTGCCGAGATTCCACAGAATGGCTCCGGGCTTATTATTTCCATGGCTGATCCTGTTTTGGGTATACAGTCCCCCACTAGTTTGGAATTAACTTTTGGAAACTGATGGCCTTCAGGGCCGCTTGGCTGCCTAAGTTCATGACGATGTGTTTTCCTTTACTCCTTTTTTCTTTAATGCTCACGGCGCCATGCATTATTGCTGCGATTTCCGCATGGAAAACCGTGGCGTGTTGACCAAGACTTAAGGTTATCTTTTCTCTAGGTTTGTCTCCATTGATGTCAGCTCCTACTCCCTTGTTGGTCTTGGAGCCATCTGTATACCAGATATGATCGGCTTTAATTGGAGGGCCTTCTTTCCAGTCCTTCCTATCTGGTATGACAATCCGAAAGTGTCTGTTGAAGGTGAAACGAGAGGTTGACCTGTCTGAGAGCATCTCAAACAATGAGCTGACCTCTTGGTTCTCCTCTATCTTCCATCTTGGGATCCTTTGGTGTCCTATAATTATTGGACTTTGACCTCGTTTGAGCCAATAGAGTACCGCCTTTACTTCTCCCTGTATGTAAATTTGGGGTGGCGGCAGGTTTAGCAGCACTTCCAATGTTAATATATAACAAGGTATGATGGGAAACGTGTTAAGCGGTCGCGCCGCCACGAGTGTGTCTTGCACACTATAATATGTTTATCCCAACTTTCGCAATCATAAAAATAAGGATGAAAATACTTTAGTGTGCGAGACACACTCGTGGACCGCTTGACACATTTCCCATCATGCATTGCAGGATTGGAATACCTTCTTATATATTATCTTACTACCGCGTACGTTCGATGTGAATAGTCTAACTCCCGATTGATTATATTTTTATAAGGGGGGCGTTCTATTAGGAATGTATAATAATATGAGTGAGATTATTGTTTCTATTATGTATTTATTAGAAATCCTTAGATTTTGGTAATAGTATTGGCAGGGAGCGTAGTGTATATTGGGGACAGCTAAATTGATTGCAGCGCTCGCTGTGGTCAAATTTTCGTTAAATCATGCTTAATTTAAATGTAAACAATTACATACAAATATTAAAAATGGTGCATTATAGTTGTTGTGTAGCTGAATGTTACAATACTGGCAGAAATAGTAACTGCAAATTTTATACATTTCCAACTTCTAGTTGGAAACTATAAAAAAGGAAAAAATGGATATATGCACGCAGACAAAAGGTGTTGAATTCAAAGTTCCCGCTTAGCCGAACGACCTTTGTTATCAGGTGATTTTTTTATTTATCGGGCCAATTGCCGATTTTTGTCGGATCCCGCTAGTTTTTGAGTCCGACTAAAAAAATTATACGCAGATTAAATCTCTTGATTTTTTTAAATCCGACGTACGGTTTTCACCTAGAAAAATTAAATCTAAATATTTCTCTGCATGGTGGTATTCTTTATCGATATTGTTATGATCATGCAGAAAAACGGTTTTTATTTTTTTAAGCGAAGACCGTGCATCGGATTAAAAAATCAAGTGATCAACTTTACTTAGAAATGATTGGGTATTTCAAAAATAATTTTTATTTTAAGAAAAATCATCAATGTCTGCCAAACTAGCAGGTCAAATTCCGTACGAACGCACTGGTGGTAATAAAAAAAATGTAGTAAACTAAAAAATACGTCCTGTTACATAGTACATGTATGCCAAATTTCATTACAATATCTAAAGTGAGATATTAATAATAAATGATTTATTTTTGAAAATGTTACCAGCCTGTATCTCAAAAGTTAAGACGTTTAGGGCATACGTTTCTATAAAATTTTTTTTGTTAAAATGGACCCAAAAAAGAAAACACCCTGTATAATGTAAAGAACTTTACCAATCAAAATATTTTATTTCTCGAGAACAGTTAATTTTATCGATGTCAATCAAGAGTACCTTTTTTCTAGTTTAGGGTTAAAGCTATCCAAAAATAATATTGTTAAGCCTTTATCATACAGGGTGTTAAATAAATTGCTATTATTGTGTCAGAGATAGTCTGTCCCTGGGAAACTAAATAAGCCAAACATGATTTAATCGGTTCATTTTAAGAAAAGTTATCTAGTAACCTTTATTTTACAAAAACATTAAATTACGCCTAGTATTTTAAAAGTTATTTAAAAAAAAGACGATGAGGGTCGTAGGCAAAAAGTTTTAGGAAACTTGTCATAATATTTTTAGGTTTTCTATCATATTCCGAGAGATTGCCCACATATTCTGCGGGTGTAAAAACTTACCTGATGAATAACACTAATAGAAATTTGCTTCAAGTTATCTCCGAAATACGGCAAACAACACGCCACCATATTCAACCATTTTTCGTGTAAATTTCGCATGTTTGGGTTCCTTAAGGCACTCAAAATGGCCGATAAAAATATTTGTTGTTTGGGTATCAACACGGTCGGAGTGTAGTTGAGATGCTCGCCAGTTGCAGAACCCCCAGATGCTTCGGGCGTTGTCGAACCCGTCGGTTTGGCATTCGGAAACACCGAATGCTCCAAGATGATTAAAGAGTGAATTAACCTGAAAAAATATTAAAGTTATATTTGTGGTTTTGGTACGAAGTCATTCAACAAGGACTGGTATTAAGAAAAAAAGCGAAATATCCATCTTGTGTAATTATTCCCGTCAATGATTTAAATTGCAATAAGAGTTGCGACATATTAACAATTTGTTATTGAGACACTTTAATTCAAGGGTTTAGGATCAAATCTATGTAATTATAAAATGGGTCTTACGCAAACAGAATTATGCAGAGGCTGTGAACAAGAAAATTAGACCGTGGAACACATTCTTTGCGATTGTCCTGTTCCCACATTTGAAGGGAACTCCATGCTGGGGACCGAACAATTCAAACTTTCAAAATTAAAATCAGGTTATACATACAAATCAACAAGAAAGGAAGATCCTTACTAAACCATACATGCGAGGAACTTATGAAAAAATAAGAAGAATAGCCAGGAAATACGACATCACAATAGCATTCTCTTGCCGTAACACCCTCAGAAGTTTCCTTACTAAAACAAAACCGAGTACTTTAAATGCGGGAAAAGAAGGGGGTAAGTCTGTGAAGTGAGATAGTTTATTTCTTTAAATATTGAAATTGGGAAAAAATGTTTTATACAAAAATATTTTGGTTTTTGCTGCTCTATATTTTGCGAACAACGTTATTTATACAGGGTGTATCAAAAAGTCTGTACAAGAACAAAGTTCATTTTTTTAAATGAACCACTATATTTTTTGTTTCATTTTTGTTTTCTGCATAAAATTCTAGATATTTTTTATTCAGCATATTATATCCCTATATTCAAGTGTTTACGAGATATTCACATTTAAATACAAATTTAGAAGGGAAAAATCCGCTCATCTTTTAATGTTGTTTTACGTTTCTATGGTTTCAGCGGTTTTTTGAGAGTTGTATAATAACCATATATGCTATAGAGATTAATAAAAATGTCAAAACGATAGTTTTATTAATCTGTAAAAAATGTTTAAATCGTTTTTTTCTTGTTTAAGGTTTTACCTATTTCAACTCGTCATGTGATATCTAATTACTTATTAATTATTACTAGGGCTGTATTGTCACTCTACAAAAACCGCTAAAACCTTAGAAACGTAAAACAACATTAAGAGATGATGATTTTTTCATTCTAAATTTGCATTTAAATGCGAATATCTCGTAAACAATTAAATATAGGGATATATTATGCCAGATAAAAAATATCTAGAATTTTATGTAGAAAACAAAAATGTAACAAAAAATATAGGAAGTCACTTAAAAAAAATTAACTTTGTCTTTGTACGGGCTTTTTAATACGCCCTGTATACATAACGTTGTTCGCAAAATTTAGAGCAGTAAAAACCAAAATATTTTTGTATAAAACATTTTTCCCAATTTAAATATTTAAAGCAATAAACAAGGGGTCTCACTTCACAGACTTATCCTGTATATTGGTGAGACAAAAAGACCTTTAGAAGTTAGAATTAAGGAACATCAAAGACATACTCGAATGGGCGAGGCTGACAAGACAGGTGTTGCGAAACATGCTTGGTCTAAACATCATAATATTAATTGAAAAGATGCTGGGGTTGTTCTTAGAGAATCCCACTGGAAGAAACGAAAGTTTAAAGAAGCTGCTATTATTAATAACAATTCTCATGTTTATAGTAAACCAAGTTTAGATATCCACAATATTTGGCAACTTCTGTTCACTAAGAGAAAAGAAGCTTAATAGACCACAAAAATGGGCAGTGGCTTCACGCATCAGTGACCCGGTTATGATATACGGTGTGCCCCAAATTGGTGGGGAATGTATGGGGATCTTGGAAACCACGATAGATAGAAAATCGGTTAAATGGGGAAAGTTTTGGACAATTATCTTAGTAAACTAATCCCGTTTACTACATGGTATTATCTATTCAGGTTTTTGAAATTTTGAAAAAACCTGAAAGAAACATGCATTTTCCGAAATCGGTCATATTTTTTTTATAAGTGAAAAATTTTTAAATCTGTAAAAACTTCTTTAAAGCAACTTTTTTGTAGAATATGACCGTGTAGTCAATTGTTATTTTCTACGTTTCGGGTTTTTAGAATCATCATCAAGTTTATTTTTTCATATGGCCGCCATATTGGATTTTTACGCAGCCAAATAGTGCTTTTTATTCTGATTTTAACAATGTATAACATGTTATCATTTAAAAGTTAATTAACTCATTTATTTTAAAAAACAAATATTTTCTTAGATGGCCTTGATTCCGGCGAACGTAATTTTTTTTGTAAACAATAAAATATTAGTAATTGTCAAAATAGATAAGCTGAACAGATATTTTACAGAAATGGAAAAGCTATAACGTTAATACAGTGTTACAATAAAACTACACGTAACAAGTTAATGGAAACAAGTAAAAACAAAAACAATGAAAAGTGGCTAAACTAATATTTCTACTAAAATAGAGATGTACAATAACGACCTAGAATTCAAAATGTTGTCCATTTCTCTCAATATATTTACGATATTTTTTTAAATAGTCGTAACTACCCTATGAATGGTTGACTTAGATATGTGGAATTCTCTGAAGCTGTTGGATTTTCGTTAAAATATTGGTTAACTGCAGCATCTCGTTGTCGATTTTTTTTAACGTACTTCTTAGGTCGTGGTTTTTAAAACTTTCGAATTCAAGCTAATTTGTAACCAGTTTTCAAAAGTATGTTAGTTTAGGATGCTGCCTTTCAGAAAAATTGTCGAAATGCTTTTGCGCAGCTATATTAACAATTCTATTGCTTTGAAAAGCACGTCGCAAAATATCATGTTTTTTTTTAAATAATTAGCCATTTACAGAGTTGAAAAAATTGTAATAACGTACCCGAGCTAACTTGATAATGACGCTAGATGACATTCGCCGGAATCAAGGCCAACTGAGAAAATATTTGTTTTTTGAAGTAGATGAGGTTATAAACTCCTAAACTATAACATGTTATACATTGTTGAAATCAGAATAAAAAGCACTATTTGACTGCGAAAAAATCCAATATGGCGTCCATATGAAAAAATAAAGTTCATGATGATTTTAAAAACCCGAATCGTAAAAAATAAAAATTGAGTACTTGGTCATATTCTACAAAAAAAGTTGCTTTGAAGAAGTTTTTACAGATTTGAAAAATTTTTACTTATAAGGAAAATATGGCAGATTTTCGAAAATGCATGTTTCAGGTTTTTTCAAAATTTCTCAAAAACCTGAACAGATAAAACCATGTAGTGAACGGGATTAGCTTACTAACATAATTGTCCAAAACTTTCCCCATTTAACCGATTTTCTATCTATCGTGGTTTGGTGTAGTTATAGGCTTAGATATTAAGTATTCACTTAAAAACGATCACAAATACTTACTGTTCGAAACGTTGTGAAAAAATTAAATAAAGACAATGGAAGTCCGAAAAGATGTTTACCAACTTTTTTTGATTTTAATTATTTTGTAAGATTCTTCATTCAAGAGATCATTGCATAAATAAATGTTTGTAATGTTATTTATAGATATAATTTAACCAACACTTAATGCCCTTCTAGTGATGTTAATTGTAGTGTCAAAATATTTTAAGGTTGGTACCTTAAAAATCACTAAAATAATCACCAAAATTACCCGGTTGCCGCAAGAAAAATAGTTCCTGCTGAATTCTCGCATAAAAAATAACTGCGGCAAATTTTTAAGTGTTCTTTAGGAATCTTCGGAAAAATTACACAATATGGCTTTATTCAGTCCCAATTAGATGACTCTGTACTCTAAACAAAAAAAAGGTTAAAAAAGTTTCATTGGAATACATAAAGCACACACCTACCTCAACAACTCGATCTGAAACGCCTCCACGTGTTCCCCCATCCGATTCTCCGCATTACACACCTGAAAATCATTAAACAGCAATATGTCCTCCGCGAAGGACATATCCTCGTCGAAATTTCTCACGGATGTCAACAGACAATGCAATAAAATCTTCTGAATCTTACATTTCACCAAAAGATCCGCTATATAACTAGCGAAACCTTTGTTCGAATTTTCCTCGATCATTATTATTAAATTCTCAACGATCGTGTTCAAGATATCCAAAGATTCCAATTGAATTTTGATGTTGTTGTTTAATTCTTCAGTTATAAGACTGGAATCTTCGAAAAATGGAAAGAACGTCCTCGCGTAGTTTAAGCATATGGATAGAATCACATCTAGGAACATGTAGCCTCTGTAGAAGTTTATGTGTTCTTGACTGAGATCCCCTGTGAAGCCTTGGCCTAAGAGACTCTTTCTGTGCCTAGCTAGGAGATACAATATATCATTATTCTTTAAATTCTTGATACCACTCGTCGCCGAACACTTGATGAAGAGCTTCGGGTTGCACAGGATGCAATTCTTCAACGTATGCAGTGCGTAGATGACCTGATTCGAGTCGAATAGTTCATAGTACAAACACATATGCGAATGAATCGGATACAAAACAAAGTTCTTCGAGTTGCAAGTGTTTATTTTGCTTTTCAAGTCGAGATCTGTGGGTCTGGAATACGAATGGATCGTAATATCACCGTTTAGCGGGGTTTTATCGACTTCCTGGCAAACATCATCTAGAATTTTGTTAAGGATACTCGTAACTATTGCGTATTCTTCGTCTTTTCCTTTAAAGAATTCTTCGGCGCTTTTGCCTATATCTAGTTCACCATGTAAGTTTGCAGAGTCGGATATACAGTACGACCAACTCTGTACGAGCGAGCCTTCGATGTCGTCGCTCTTAATATTGCTTTTCTCATCGAAACTGCGGGATTTGGGGAGCTTGACAGCTTTAATTCCGTCGGAAATCGGTTCCATGCTTTCAAGCAGGGCTTTCTTGCTGTTGTCGACGAGGGCGTTTAGGATTTCAGATTGCTTTTTCTGGGGTTTTAGTGAATCGTAGCCGTTGTCTTTGTTGTCATCTAAAAATAACATATTTTAATTAATTAATTAATTTATTTATTTATTTATTTATTCACAGTACAGTACACTACAGGGATAAATCCCTAAATGGTACAAAAATTAATATAAAAAAGAAATAAAATACAAAACATAAAAAAACATACAAAATAAAAAAGCTTACAATACTTGTAACTGCACTACATACAATAGTTGCTAAAAATATTACAAGAAGATGAAGTTTCACATAGCAGGAAACTCAAACAACACACAATCACAGCAGTCCCATTTAAGTAAATACTCGATTAAGGGTTTAAAAATTTAATCTTACATTAGACGTCGCCAAACCTTAGTCATCTCTTAAGCGAATACAGACCAATATTGAAGATGTCACAATTGTAATAAAATTTGTTATAATTTTGACACATGCGGTCAATAAACGTGTTTTGACCATAATTGGTCCTATGTCCTTTCACGAAGAAGAGGGAGGTGTGACGATTTCGACGCCTGGGGACCAAGAAATCCACCATACTCAGCAGATCACTACAGTGAATCATCCCATTAACCAGTTTATAAAGAAACAAGAGGAGAGCTTGTCTACGTCTATTCTCCAGCGTCTGCATACCACACAGAAGCAATCTAGTTTCATAGCAGACGTCTTGATACGGAAAACGATATTTAAATAACAAATATTTAATGAATTTATGTTGTACTCTTTCAATCTTATCGATATGGCAAACATAACGAGGCTGCCAGATAACTGAGAAATATTCGAGTACACTTCTTACCAAGCAGTTATACAGTGACATAATGGCCTTCGTGCAGGTGAAGTGTCGGGAATTTCTCTTGATGAAGCCCAACATTCTGAATGCTCTGCATACGATTGTGTCGATATGAAGGTTAAACGATAAGCCTTCGTCAAAAATTACACCCAAGTCATTCACTGTGGAAGAAGTTTTCAGGAATGAGCCACCAATTTTATAGACATTATGGGTGGGTGCAAGAGATTTTGTGAAATGGATAGTAGTACATTTCGCAATATTAAGGGAAAGAGAATTCGCTTCACACCATTTTATAAATCGATTTAAATCGGATTGTAAAGCATAACTATCGGCAGTGTCGGAGGTGAAGAATTTTAAATCATCTGCAAATAACAAGCAGTTACTATTTGTAAAGCAAGACGTGACATCGTTAATGAACAACAGAAACAGTACAGGACCGATGTGGGAGCCCTGTGGCACCCCCGACGTCACTGCTATGTCTCGAGATATCGAGTTTAGCACAACAACACGTTGATAACGGTGATCTAAGTAGGAACCGATCCACTTTAAGTAACTCCCCGAAATACCGATATCAGAAAGCTTTCTCAGAAGCAATTCATGACACACACTGTCAAAGGCCCTGGACAAATCTGTATAGATAGCGTCAACCTTGCGACCAGCCTCAACTGAAGAAAAAAGATAGTTCTGGAATATAGCGAGATTGGTTGCCGTAGAGCCACCACTATAAAAACCGTGTTGTAAAGGAGAAATAGAATCTTTATAGGTAGAGAATAGTTCATCCGTAATGATGTCTTCGAACAATTTTGGAATCGTAGAAATGATCGAAATGCTTCTGTAGTTAGTTACATCAGCCCTATTTCCCTTTTTGTAGATAGGCACAAGGTTAGAAAACTTCCAAGCAGAAGGAAATATCCCCTTATCAAAAGAACTTTGAAAAAATTGCACAAAGAGGAGCAGACAGTGTGTCATAGCAGCCCATTAAGAGGGCTGGTGGTAATCCATCAGGACCCGCACTTTTGTTGGAATTAAGACCTCTGATTCTGGAAGCAACCTCATTAACAGTAAATGTATGATGTGCCAACGCTGTAGAAAATGGGACTAGTTCAGACAAGTCAATAATAATATTAATGCCGTTTTATTATCATATTAGATTACACATCTTTTCGGCAAAGCAGAATAAAATAAAACTATCATAATAACAAAGAATTATAATAAATTATATGAAATTATGAGAAAGAAAGACAATATAATGGTTCAATGCAATATCTGTTCTAAATTATCTTAAAAGTATTCAGACCATACATAATAAGCTTTTTCTAACAATAAGTTTTTGATGGACAATTCGAATTTTGAAAATTACCTATATTTCCAATTTTTTTATTAAGTATTAGTTGTATCTTGAGAGGCACATTCTTAGGATTGTTTTTAATTTATACCAATTATTGTTTAAATAATTCTGCATCGATTGGTGCAGAATTAAATTTATGAACAATACAGTTCCGGAGATTGCAAAGATAGTATTTTTGAGGCTCATACATTGTACTATATGGAATAACAAAAATTTTACCTAAGTATATATTATTTTAACTTTCAAATTTTTCTTACGATGTTTATGTAAAACTAAACTAATATTAAACAACTGAGGAATTTTTAAAAATTAGTTTCATTAATTGTTGCAATACACTTTTTGAAATATTAATTAATAAATAATGACAAATTAATCTCATTGATCACTTGAAAGAATCTGGCAACAACGCATGTATTTAACCCGCGAATAAAGTATACAGCACGCGTGCGTCAGAATTTAGTGATTGTTTCTGAAAAACATAGTTGCCGGATTTTACAAACGAGCAGTTAGTCGTTCGGGATTGGCTGGAAATGGTACAGTCAGAGCAAAAATTTGTGGGCTTAGGACTAACGACGCAGTGGGACGGACTTATAAAACGTGCAGGAAAAAATTGATTCAATAAAAAATCTTCAGAATCATTCAATGAATACGGATAATCTTGTTCAAAATTTTTGGATACATTTTCAGACCTCTGTAAAAATGGCTGTATAGAAAAATTTTGAGACTTATGCAAAAATTCTGAGAAAATTCACCCATATTTCTGAAAGACACTGAATAGTTTTTGTGCAAAAAAACGTATTCTGTAAAAGCGATCATTTTCGACATAACGGGGAGTTAACAATAAATAAATAATTAACCAATATTTTAACGAAAAATGTGTCGGCTTGGAAAAAAATTTATAGATTAGAAAGTCTTTGGGATCTTCACCCTAATAAATGCTAAAAGACCATGTCTTCCGAAATCTAGAAAAAAGGTATACATTTTTAGGCATAAGTCCCAAAATTTTTCTATTTGGCCATTTTTCCAGAAATCCAAAAATGTGTGCACAAATTTAAAAAAAGATCATTCGTATTCCTTGAATGATTCTGGACAATTTTTATTAAATCATTTTTTTCTGTACGTTTTATGACTAAAAGCCCTTTTTGCGTAAAAAAATTCGGAAGATTATGGCTGTTTGTGAAAATAACAAAAATGTTGCACCTCATTTTCAGGCAGTTTTTTTGAACTTATCCAGAGAAAGATTTTTAGAAAAGAAATGTATCTATTCTTGATCATTTTTGTGCCGAAAATTTGTTTTTTTTTTGCATAAAAATCAAGGTTTGGAGACAAAGGAGGTGGGTAAAATTCGGCCTTTTCTCGCCCATTATATTGATGGAAATTTAAGTTTCAATTTGGGCCATATTTATTATATTTATAATAAGTCGAAGTAATTTTATTTACATCTATAATTATTTGGTAGATAATCAGAATGGCAAGTACCAAAAAAACCCTTAAACTTGCTATTTTTTTTTTAATTTTTGCCATTTTAAACGTTTTTGGAGTCTTTATTTTTTAAAAATATTTGATGGCCTTTGTACACCAACTAACCACAACAAATAGTCGAGGCAATGAAGCACTAAAAAGGCCAAAAGTTCTCGATTTTTTCGCAGGTCGGATCGAAATGAGGTTTTTTGCATTCGCTTGCAAAATTTGTAAAATTCCCTCGTAATTTCCTGGATGTACAAACCGGAAATTGTATTACTGCAGCAGCCAAAAATGTATTCAAAAAATGCATTTTCTGAGACGCATTTTGGAAGATTTCATATCTTTGTAAATAAAGGTCAGAACTGGCTAAGGTACCCGGGGGTTTTTGAGGTCGCTGATCACGATTATGATATTCAAATTGATCCACAGCCGACCTGGAGCTCAGGAACCCATGGACGTCATCATGGAACTCTCCCAAAATTTACGCAGGGAAGGAGAAAAACTCGGAGCCCGAGGGGTTTTTAAGTCGCGGAATTCAAATATGGCATCGCGACACCTTAGGCGTCCGAACCTAGACCTGGACGTCATCTCCGAGAATTTTCCTGACAATGTCGGCAAAAACAAGCCGCTCGGCAAAGTTCGGTCATTCTTACAGGACTGAATCAACCTTTTCTAGAGCCCTAGGGCAGAGTTACATATGAATAAATTTATAAAATTATGAGCACCCCTTTACGATTTTCGGTTCGTCTTTTTTGATTGTGTCAGGAAAACCCTCGCAGATGGCACCCAAGGCCAGGTTCCGGTGCAGCGGGGGTTCGGAGGGCCGTTATCAACATGAAATTCGGTTTCAGTGCACCAAAAACCCCCCTTGAAGTATTTCGATTCGGCTTTTTCGATCATGTCAGGAAAACACAAGGAAATGGCTTCCAGGGCCAGGTTCCGGTGCACCAAATGTTCAGGGGATAGTTTTCGACGTGAAATTTGGATTCAGCGCCTCAAAAAACCCCCGCTCAATGATTTTCGGGTTGTTTTTGTCGATATTGTCAGGAAAATTCTCGGAGATGACGTCCAGGTCTGGGTTCAAACGCACCAGGTGTCCGGGGGTTCTCGCCGATGCCATATTTGAATCCAGCCACCTAAAAGCCCCCCGGGCGCCGAGTTTTTCTCCTTCCCCACGTGAATTTTAGGAGAGTTCCACGGAGGTCACGTTCATCGGCGTTCCTGAGCTCCAGGTCGGCTGTGGGTCAATTTGAATATCATAATCGTGATCAGCGACCTCAAAAACCCCCGAGTACCGACTTGAATCAGTTCTTACAAAGTTATCAAATCTTCCAAAATGCGTCTCAGAAAATGTATTTTTTAAATATATATTTTGGCTGCAGCAATGCAATTTCCGGTTTGTACATCCCGGAAATTACGGGGGAATTTTACAAATCATTTTTGCAAGCTAATTGAAAAAACCGCTTCATTGCCTCGACTAATAATATTTTTGTCTTTAATGATACACTTAATAAGCTTATAATTAAATTAAGTAAAATTTTTAAAATTTAGTTAATTTTTTCATTTTAATTTCATCTTGACAACGGTGGCCGACTTGCCACCGAGACGTACATTAATATTTTTGATTTTTGGGTTTTTTGGGGGGTTTTTCTTCTTTTTTGTCGCAGACGATCGGCAAGTTCATAGGGGTCAATAGAGCCGAGCAGGCTCAGATGTTATCCCCCGGGACCTGGACCGAAGAGGTCCCATTTTCCAAAAAGTAGTAAGGCAAGTATCCCAAATAAAACATACTGAAAGATCATCATAATTATGACAAATAGTGCAATGCAGACAATATCTACAAAAAAAATGACCCCTGCACTTTACTTACCAGACAACGATTCAGACTTATCAAACAGTCGCTTCTCGATCGAATCGTCATAACTTATCGTATTATCATTGCTGGAAAGACTATCCATTGAACTATTAGAATCCCTTCGTGCATAGGAACCTTCCACGCCTTTCGGATAAATCTCTTTACTGCTCAAAGGGTTTATGATCAGTTTTACGTTTCCTTTGGACTGCTTATCCAAGTTAGGCGACACGTTGTATCCTTTGAAGTCCTTGTTCTTTTTCGTAACGATACTGTTACTCTCCTCGATGAGACTCGTGGTCATGTTTACGGCGGAAGCGTACTTTTTGCCCGTTTTCGAAAAGGTAAACCATCTTTTTTTCGGTGACTTGGGTCTGGGGCTGTCTGTCACGTGGTACATTATGTTGCCGTTAACGTTGCTTACAGCGTAGACCTGCACAAATAAAATATCGTAATGAGAGATTTTCAAGTGATAACTACTAAAATCATTGAATAACACTGACAATGACGTTTTGTTAAACATTCTAAACCGCTGTTAACTTTTAACAATTGCTAAGTACATTGCTAAATTTAACAACGCGATCATCACTCGTCCGTTGCTTAATCAAATAATGACAATTGCAGAAAAGTCAGTAGCGTACAATTTTTTAGAAATATTTTCGACAAGGTGTTCCCTGAGACGCCACTGGACTGGACTTAGGCCCAAATTAGGCCCTTATTACTAAAAATAACACTAACGAATTTCGAGACAATCGGAAACAGGGTGTTTAAAATAATTAAAAAAGGCTATGTCTCTAGGAAACTATGCATTTTCGGACCCATATTTATAAAAACTTTTTTACTATATTCAATGGGATACCTCCTTAAATTTCTTTTTCTTTAAGACCTTAGCCACGATTTAAAAATAATTTCATTTACTTTTAAATTAATAGGTTAAACACTGGCCAATTTTACCTTTTTGGCTTGAGATTCTTCAAGTTTCTGGTTATCTTGATCCAAGTGCTCATTATGCATGTCTCCATCTTGGATGTTCACATGTCTAATGGATACTCTCGCGGTGTTGGAGGCGAGCAATTTCAGCAGGAGCGGATTTAACACTCTCGGAAGGTCGTTGTGCAAGAGACCGTGATTTAAAAATGATTCGGAGAGCAGCTGCAGAGCAGGTTTGTCTTTGTTTTGAAGCATGTCCAGAATTTTTAAGAGAGATCTAAAATGATATAAATATAGGACATTTTTTTGCGAAATTTCTGGTTATATACAGTGCGAATTACTAACTTGAAATTAATTTAATAAACACAAATTTAAAATAACCACAACTAACCACAACTAAAACTAGATATTTTTTGGAAAAATGATTAGACCCGTTGATTACTATAAAAACACGAATTCTCGTTTTACACCCTTTTATTAGCAATCTGGTTCACAAACGTTTCTATGATAACAACAATGCAACGTAGCTATGCTAACGGTTTAGTCGTCAATGTGATCAAGTGAATGCTTCGAAAGTCGATTAAATACTGGCCCTTGTGGAGTTTCCTTCGCCTTTCATAATAACGTAAAAAAGAATCAAAAAGCCTGAAATTATCTGGAAAAATGCTTTATTAGATTTATTTTAGTTTGTCTCAAAGTATACCGTGTTAGCCTTTGCCTTCATTTATGGATTATACCTGCCGGCGGCAATAAAACTGCGGATCGGTAGGTATTAAAGGACAGAACATTAGGGACAAACTCGAATAATATAAAAATTCATAATTTATTGTTTATTTAGGTAGGTATAATTTTAAAATTACATTAAGAAATTAAATATATGCAAAATTTTAATAAATTTATAACTATATTATCTATATACAGTAAAGCGCACCGTACTGCGAACATAGGAGGCTCCTGGATCATTTTGGATGTACCCATTTCTAAATTACCAATAATAATTTTGTGGCTTGCATTTTAATTTCTGTCTCGTTTCCTCACGTGGCTCTTTTTTGGTTGGGACTGGTGGGGAGTACGGTGATAAATTCGGAAGAGTTATCTGTCCAGTTTAGTTGTGTACTACGTTTTTATTTTCAGTAAGAATATGCAGTGTTTATAGGCAAGTAACAGGAGCTAGCTAGCATCAACCGTCTTCGATCGGATTTTGAAAATTAGTTGCTTACGAGACCGCAACGTTTGCTACGGTTTTAAGAACCAAACAGTTTTTCCTAATAAAATAAAAGAATTTTCTCGAATAAATAATGGAACGTAGAAGATATTAAAAAAAATAAATTAATGTGCATTCATAGAATAAAAAAAGAAAAAATCTTTCAAGTTATCCAAGATGCTCAAATAAAACACCTTCCTGAGCCAAACAATAACCAAGATTGTCATAAAAACGCCCTCTGACATTTGCTGGAATGTTAAGGGTAATAATCCTAAAAGAATTCTCAATTTGTAATTGCAATTCTTGTAGATTATTAGCCCTATTCTCCTGGAAACCATAAATTTGTGATTTTACGTAACCCCAGATAAAAAAATCGTTGGGTGAGACCATGAAGAACAAAATGTTTCTTATAAAATTTTCATTGTTATTTTCCATTACAGTTTTACAAAATTGCATTCGTCTAAAATGATCATCAGGGAAAATTTCATGGGTTTTTCTTAGTTTGTAGGATTGGTATCCATTTTTTAAGCACTCTTTCCACTGATCCTTTGCTCAAATTAACCTGTTGTACAATTATATTAATGAAATTGTAGAAGTTTCAATAACACTTGTCACTACTATAATTTTCTTTATTTCCCTTTCGTTGTTTTCTTCTGGTGCACTATTATGTTTATGTTTTCTTGGAGTTAAACAACCAAATGTCAAAAAGTTTTTAATGACTCGGTGAATAGTGAAAATTGTGGGGTAAGCCTGGTTGGAAATAAATTAATAAATAATTCCTTAATTCCCCTATCAGGATTTCCACGGTGATACCATTTAATAATTTTAATTTTTTCTTCCAGTTCGTGAACATCCATTATTAATAATTATTATTTTATTAAAAAAAAATTTTTTTGGTCGCAAAAAATCGACACCGTACAACTATAGCTGTCGAGCGTTCGATAGTAAAGAATTATTTTAGGAATAAATGTATTGAATGGATCGCTTTGCCGGCCGACGCGCGTCTTATAAATTTGTTTGCCGAAAATTATTGATCCATAAGCAATGCGTGCGGCGTTTTGAGGTACATCCAAAATCGTCCAGGATCGTCCTATGTTCGCAGTGCTCTGCGCTTTACTGTATAATTACATTTTTTATCAAATTTATAACACTGGGACTTAAAGTAGGTGTAACATTTTCTGCTCCGATCTTTGATGTTATTTGGTTCCACAAATGCTCTATGGGGTTAAACATACAGTGATTCGGAGGAAGACGTAAGACAGTATGTCCAGCCGGTTCAGCCAAATTTTCACATACATATTGTTTTTTAATTGCATATAAATTTAGGACTTCCAAAAGTTGCGCTTATTTGTAACTGAATTTAAAATAAATACCATTTTCTAACAAATATTGCTGGATTTGAGTTTTTGAACTTGATGAAGCTGGTGCTTTGTGTAGCAGACGGCTGTGGTAACTTGCGTTATCCGTGACAATAACACTGTTGTTTGGAATATTTTTTAAAAGATAATTTTAAAACAAGTTTTCAAAAAGTTCTGCATTGGATCCTTATGATAATCCAAGCTGGAATCCTTAATATTCTTTGCAGACAACAGCAAGCAGTTTGGGACAAATCCGTCTTCTGAACCAGCGTGTATTATGGTAATGCGTTTTCCTTTATTTGAAGGTGCTTTCTTCTGACAGTTTTGACTGGAATCAACCCATCATTTGGATACTGTGTCGTGTGTATCGAACCATGTTTTCTCAAGGTAAATTATGCATCTGTTTTCTAACCTATATCTTTTAATTTCTTGAAGGTAATTTAATCTCCAAGTGCGTAATCTATGCGATTCCATTACTACTTGTCTTTTGTCTATTTTGCGGTATTTAAATCCCATGTTACAAACAACTCTATGGAGGGTGGCACGGCTAATATTTATATTGGTTTCGTCTAGCTTCTTTTTCGGTTTATCCAAGGTAGGAACAACTCCGCTTTCATAAAGACAATATATTTTCTTTTTATTAGGTCCTGATCACCATTGTCTATACGGTGAGATTGAAAATCACTACGTTTTTTTCTTTTGTTAAGTTCTTCACTAATAATAATATCCCTTATCGATGATGTTGGAGTTTTTGTAAGTAGACAGGTTTTTTTAAAGCTTCTTGTTTAATTAGTCCTCTACTGATTAAAGTTTCATACACATTTTTCACAACCTGTTTTGCATCTAATGACAAATGATTTTGACGCGACATAGTTATATTCGCGTAAAACAACTCTTTCGAAACGCACAGTAAAAACGATTATTTAACACTGCCACTAAAATATTAGCCGAGATATTTATATACCTAATGGTCAATACTCAAGAAATACCTGACCCACCCCTGCCATTATGAAATAATGGGTTTACCCAATAACAATAGGTAATAAAATCGTTAAAGGTTTATTGGGGTAGTGTCCGTCAAAAGCCATAGCGATATACTTTGAGACAGACTATACAAGTTAGAGAATCACACTTTATATTTTTTTAAAAGAAATCCGTTGATCTTTAGAATATATAAAACTATTCTCACCTGTCGAAATTTCTAGTGTTCGTTTTATGCGGAGGCAACTTAATATTCAAATCTCTACCCAAGTGCCACAGTATAAAAAACTGTTTGATATAGTTTGTGTTTGGATTTTCCAGAGACAGATACCTCCCGATTACTTGTTCGACGAACTGTTTGCCGTCGAACGTATTATGGATTTGATACAGTTGCGTTACACATAACATCAGTTGGGTTTGGTTCTTCACTATACCTAAGAGAGTCCAGAGGATTTTTGAGATAACCTGGAAAATAGTTATTACAAACTTTAAACATTATTCGGTTCATCATATTATTGAATACACAATTGAATGATAAGATATTAGTTTTCGTTATATTGAAAGAAAGCAAGTTACAATTACACCACGATGTGATTTTTAAAATATTATTTTCAATTAAATCATATAAAGAGTTTGTAATTAAAAATCTGAAAATTTTTCTTTATAAAAGATATGACTTGAGGGGTTTTATACCTAGTTGGAAACTCGAAAAAACCTGTTTTTTAATAATTTTTTTATGAAATTTTATTAAATGTGAGAAATACATATACATGTAAGGAATTTTTTAAGCTTTAAAACACCATTGTTCGTTTTAAAGAATTCCCAGTTGTATTGCTCCTGTAGACGATCTCCTGGAGGTCCTCTAAAAAAAGATGTCCGGCGGTGAGCAAGACATCTTTGGTTTGGCTTATTTAAAATAGAAAATTCAAAAAAAAAATATTTAGTGGATAGATGGATGTAGGTACCTATTCATCGAACGAATTGTCAAACTTTTGATATTTGACAAAATACAGCTTCTTTGCGATTTTCTAAGAAATCCTAACTTTAATTGGTTTTAAAAAATCGAAATAATTTTCAGAAATCTTATTCCTTCGATTACTTCTGGGAAATATATCTAAGAAGACTGTGTAAAGTTCTGATCCCGATCAGTCAAGCCGTTTTGGAGAAATCATGCTCACCGACATTGAAAATATATTTTCGAGATAAAAAAAATTGAAGTTTCAAAATATGGGACTAGCGCTTGAACAGGTCTTTACAAGTATTCTTTAGAAGAGATCTGTATTTACCTTGATCAAGATCTAACTGCATCCATAGAGAACAAAATTTACAGGACCTTAAGGAAATACAAAAACTTTCTGACCGATGAAACAAGAAAAATTTTAACACTACATAACAGTAAACCTCCTCATCTCTATGGACTACCGAAGATACACAAGGACAATATACATTTAAGGCCCATCACCAGTCCTAAAAAGGCACCCACGACTGCACTGGCCCTGGTCGGTAAGGCTCCATCTTTTGTTAAAAACTCATTTAGTTGACACTCTCACAAATGTAGAAATATGACCAGACGATACTTTTGTGAGTTTTGATGTGGAAAGTCTGTACACAAACGTACCAGTAGAAAAATCGTTAAACATCCGAGCCAAACCTAACGAAGATAAAACACTAGTAGAACGCACCACCCTGCCGCTGGATGGAGTGGTGGAGTTGTTGGAGCTTTGTCTCCATAGTTCCTACTTTCAGGTGAAAGGTAAGTACTACGCGCAGGATGATGGGCTTCTCAAGGGTTCATCGCTCTCCCCAGTGGTAGGAAATATTTATATGGAATGGTTTGAGGCACACGCAATTAAAACTGCACCAATCAAACCAAAAGTTTATTGTATGGACAGGTAATGACGAAGAACTTAAATATTTCTTAAAACTTCTAAGTTGCTTCCGGCATTAAAGTCACAATGGAGAAGGAGCGAAATTCGGCCCTACATTTTCTCGACGTTCTAGTCAAACGAAATAATGGACATATACAAACCTCGGTATACAGAAAACCTACCCACACTGGACAATCTTTACACTAGAATTCTAATCACTCTAACGAAATGAAACAGGGTGTCATACGTACTCTATATAATGGTGCAGTGACCTCATGTAACAGTAAGGAATCTCTGCATAATAAAATAGGTAACATAACTGGGGATCTTAAGCAAAACAGATACAGGAGAGACTAGTAAAGGAAACAAACGAAAAATATTAATATAAGACAAGAAAATCTAACGTGACCAAATATTTATGACAATTTCATATTATATTAAAGGAACTTCGAAGAAGATCCGCAGAATCGCGAATAAGTATAATATTAAAACGGCATTTAAATCCCAAACTACTCTAAGAAGTATTCTTACTAAGACGAGACCAGACAACAATGTTTCAAATAATTACTGTATTTACCAAATTCCCTGTAAATGTAGTGAGGTATACATCGGAGAAACGAAAAGACGACACAAAAAACATACGGAACAAGGTGAAACGTCGAAGTCAGGGATTGCCGAACTCGGTTGGTCAAAACAACACCGCATTCAAAGGTCGGAAGCAAAAACCATTAATAAAGAAACCCAGTGGAAGAAAAGAAAATTTAAAGGAGCTGTACTAATTGCAAACAAGCAAAATTTATTTAGCAAGCCTAGCATCGATATTCCGAATATCTGGCAGCCGTTGCTGAAGCCGTGAAGAGTCGGTCAAGCTTTGGTAAACAAGGGATAGTATATAAGTGGTAGCTTTTAAGAATAGTTTTTAGTTATCACTTGGAGATACATCATTAGCTGAAATGTTGTGTAACGATTAACAAATAAAGACAATGAAAGTCCAAGATTTTGGTGTTATTGTCTAACAGCAAACGAGCTGTAACCCCTTCAAACAGTTTAAAGAGATACCACGAAATCCATATTTTTTTATTTTTTTTTTTTACAGAATAGAACGATTTTCATAGTCAAAAGCTTTAAAATGTGTAAAAATGTTCAAGGAAAGAAAATATTGCATAATTTGTATATTTATTTGTTTTGGAATCCAAATTGATTTAAATTTAAAATTTTATGTTTATCAATAAAAGAAATCATTCCAATTCGTAATAAATTAAGTGGTTTAAAATTAGGTGTATCACGATCTCTTTGGAATAATCATAGCATCTTTTAAACGTTTGGAAAATGAGCAATTCAAAAAAAAAAAAAATAGCTAAATATTAGGTCATGACAAATAAATCCGAAAATGTCTATACTTCAAGTCCAAAATTTCGTCAAAATATGAAAATATTTTTTACAAGCAAAAGTTATTTTCCCACATTTTCATCAACCCTTTAAATTAGTAACAAGCCTATATTATTTTGGTATTATTCGGATTAATGAAAAATGTATTTTTTTGCTTAATTTTGCACACCTCTTATTTTGAGGTCAGGAACACAAATTTAAGTTTTTTTGGCGATTTCTCAACGTTTTTCAAAAAAAAAAAATACATTTTTTTACTTTAATTTTACCTTTTTCGATTTTATTTTGCTACATGAAAAAAATAATAAAATTTCAGTCTTAACATAAATTAAAAAAGATGTAAAAACAGAACGATAGACAATCCATGTTACACCGACTTGCCAATTCACCACCGATCTTGTAAATTTAATATTAAATACGATATTTACACGCATTGCTTCATTAAAAATATCGACTATATAAGGAACACGAAAGCCCTAAGATCATCAGCTTGTAGAATCCAATAACTATTTCGGGTCTTTCGAGTTCTATATTTAGGATTTCCATATCGAGGATATTTTGATCAAACATTGCGGGCCGAGCGAAGCAAGGCTCGCATACCTTAAAAATGTCATAAAGAAAACTATTCCAACTTGGCAACAGGTCAACATTTTTAGAATTTCGGACGTAAACGTTTTACCCATTTTTTATTGAAAATTAAGGTTTTTTTTCGTACTTTTTGAGTGATTTTTTTAATATTAAAATGGTATGAGTTTTTTAAATGTTTTCGTGCAAATGACAGAATTTAAAGGAATATGTCGTAAAATGGAATTAAACAATTCAATTATTATTCTTTTGAAATTCTATAAGAGGCGGCCAAAAAAACAGCTTCTGATTCATGTTTAACAATCGGAAAGTAGAGAGTGTGCAAAAAAAATCGCATTTCCAGTATCCGAATAATTACTAATATTGTAAATATCTCTGCAGCATCCAAAGTGGGTTCTGGATTTCGTTCCCGAATACCATGGTAAACATTTTTAACCATTATTCGTTCTTTTAACGTTAACTGAGTTTTTTTTTGTAGGCGGATAACTAGTTAAAGGTTGGTTAATATTCATTGTTTACTGAATTAAAAGCACTTAACAACACTTAATCTGTATATACTGTATATTCACTAAATAAGATAAACTATAATAAAATTGGCACAAAACAATATCTATATAGGTACTACTATTACTAGAAATTTACAATATTTTCAAAATACCCTGTATAGCAATTAAAATTTAAACTCACAAAATCTGTCCATAATCAATAATAATTAAATAAAATCATCGAACAGCACGAAAACCCTGTCGATACGCTTATTTTCATGTCTGTTCAAGTTGTAAACTAAGGAATGTGTGTTGCCACTTTTATTGTCTTCTCGATAACAATGATTTCAATACATATTGGCGTGCTATTTTAAGTGTGATCGCTGGCTGGTAACTTATTTTCGCGAATTATGACAACGTGGCGATGAAACTTTTGGCCGGTTCACTGTTATTTGAGCGGAAAAGTATATCATAAGCTTAAAAATAATTTACTAGTGTTAGATTTTTATTCAGCCGCTTCGTCGGTTGGGTGGCCAGTATTAAATGAGTCACTGACAGAAATTTTGGACTTTAGGTATACTTTGAAGTAAACTATGCAGGAATCAATAGACTCACCTCAATTACCATAGTATGTTCTTCGATATAATACACGTGCCTGTGGTCCAAAATCCCAGTTATAATAATGTTGGTGTCGCTTTCAAACTTTTTCAAGTAATTCTGATTCTTCGACAGACTAAAAATTTCGAGTAACGTATTCGTTGCTGTTATTTGTATCTCTCTCGAGGAATCCTTACAGCACGCCGATACGGTTAGCGCTTCGAGCCATAGAGGAAGTTTTTTTCGCATATACCCGCCTGGAGGTTAGGAAAAGCGCAGAATTCTAGAAGAATATTACAGGCGGTACTCATGGAGACCTCGTAGTCCGATATCAGTCGTTGGGAGCTATGTTATAACCTGTTAACAGCTCCTTTTTGAGTTTCATGGTGTAATCTACGGTCGAGAAGTCATTTTCCATTGGACAATCTACTGTTCAAGAGTTTTTGTAATTCCTTGATCCTCTGGTTCTTATCGCATAAGAGGGACTTAAAAACCCTTTGATATCCGTGTTGGGAAGGATTTTACAGCGAATAAACGACACGAAGAACTTTTTGAACTCCTCCAGACACTTGGTGAAATGTTTGTTTTCGTATTTAGTTGTTACGAGGCGCGATGGAGTACCCTCTTTCGAGGAAGTATCGGGTGTCTCGTCGGCTGCCGAGCTTATCGATTCGTTACCGTCATTTTTAAGGTCGTACAGTTTAGAACTGGATTTGGATTTTTTGTTTTTCGATTTCTTTTCGATTCGAGGACTAGTTTTTTCTTTCTTTTTTAGAAACTGGTTACTGTAGGACCTAGAAAATTTAAAAATATTAAAAACAACTAAGTTGCTCTCATATTATATTTGGCGGAGTGATTTCGTGAGTCTATCGTGTCGTTTTTTTTTTTTGGCGTAGAACCAGGTCAAACCAGTTAGGTTCCTTTGAGTATGTCACCGGGCACATGAAATCGTATTTTACGACATTTTTTTGTGGTCTTGAACTTTTTAAATTAATAAAAAGTGATTTTTTTGAAATTTAAAAAAAAATATATTTTTTTCGTTTCCACCGCCATAACTTTAAAACTATCAAAGATACCAAAAATTTTTTGTGTCAAATTAAATCTCACACTATAGCGCTTTTAACCTTATAAATTGTTTGGGCACAATGTGTACTTTCATCCCTTTAAAAATGAGATAAACTGAAAATATATATTTTTTGTATTGAAATTTTCACCAATCGATAAACTTTTTTATTTTTGAAAATATTTTCATACATGCAGCGAAGAAAATATAGCCAATTAATACCAAAAGTTTTTGAAAAAAAATTTTTCCTAGAGCGTATCGTTTGGCAACAGCGATTTTTTTTTAGACGTAAAAAAGTATTATCGGGACCCAATAGCTCAGCATGCGGTTAGCGTGCGTAGTAATACATTAGTAGTGGTGGTTGTCGAAATTTAGAGTGTGCTGTATGTATTTAAAATTTTAAAACAATGAAGCAAATTATTTGTAAGAAAATTGTGTATAATGGATACAAATCTGTTTTACAAAGACCTAGAATACAAGGCTTGTTATCATTACTATCAAGTGCTGAAAAAAGGCAGGACAATCTAGCAAAAGAAATTCTGTCAAAAAAAATGATGTTTTAAAGGACGAAATTAAAATAAAGTATCATAAAGACTGTCATAAATTTTACACAGATTCTCAAAACTATTATCATAATTTGAAATCAAACAGTGGCGCCGGTCCTTTAAATTATTGTGACACTAAACTTAAATGCGATATTTTCAATATTAGAAAAATGTGTTTTTTTGCAACAATAGTAAAAATAAAAAAAAACAAGAGTTAAATAAAAAATCTGTTTAAACAAGTAATTTAAATATTATTATGTACCTGCATAGTATAGTTGGTAACTTTCTATTAGTTTATATTTTGTACTGAAACAAAATACGAATTTCAATTTTATCCTTATAAATAATGTTTAGGGTATTTATTTTTTTACATAGTACTAAATCTATCCTATCAAAAAATAATAAAGCTGCCAGAAATAGAAATGACAAATATGATATCTAAATTACGTGGCTATGAAGATTTATTTGCGTTTGATGAGAAATATCATAAATATGTTACAGCCACTACATCTCTGAAAGAAACATAAAATGCACAAAAATAGGAAAACGGTTTCCGAACCTATCCGAAAATAGTTCGACAATATCTACCTCTTCTGCGAGTATTGGTTGTGATGTTCAGATAGATCTTTTACTTCCTGAAGAAATGTCCAAAATTTAAACTTTATAGTAGTTATGTAGTACAAGGCTTTATGTCAACCCAAAATTGAATTTCCAACATGTACTTGTGTGAAAGAAGGCCTAAAATGTTGTAAGGAGTGTAAATCTCGTTCCTGCATTAACATTATTAAAGATTTTGAGGCAAAAATGGATTAAATTTACGAAAAATACTAATAATGATATAAATAACTACTTACATATTACATTTTTGGGTTTGGTAAAGAAAATCACCCACGGAATTGGACGATTTTTAAATTTGCAATGTAAAATATACTTTAAGTATTATTATTTAAGGCAAAAAATGCGGATGATGTGGTTTTCACCAAGAAAAGAGCAATAAAAATTCTAAGAATTGGTCATTATTTGAAATTTTATTTAAAACTGTTTACGATTTACATGTAATAAATACATGCACCTCTTTAAGACCTTTACAGTGTTGCTAAACGGAAATATTATTAATTTATAATAAAAAACTTTGTCATTACCATTAGGATAAGTTTCATTAAATCAAAAATATTTGAAATTCGAGCCAGTGACAAATATAATTGGGGAAAATAAAAAGCCGCTTTAACTAACCAGCAGTAATCATGACCGACGAGAACGGCGCATTTATAATAAAAAAAAAATTACAATTTAACGAGGAAAACCTAATCGGAACTAACCAAAACTAGGTAAGAGTTTGAAAGTTGTTGTTTGTTAGTTCTGGTTAGTTTTATATAAAAAACAACCTTCAATAATAACAAATTATTACAAAAAGTCTGGCAACATTGCTTATTCAAGCAGCATTTAGACATGTCAAAAAACGGCATCGTATCATCTCTTTATATGGAAAAAAGAGGTTTTATATATTTCTGTTTAAAAAGGACGTTTAACGAAGCCCTAGTTTATATTTTATGTACTATATTTCTTAAATTTAATAAAAAGACATAAAGCATCCGCAATTTTTTGTTGCTAAAAATGATTCAAAAATAATGAAGTTTTGAATGTATAATCAAAAAATAACGAATCCCGTGGGTGGTTTTCTTTACCAGCAACCAATAAAAAAGTTTAATAAACCTACTAATTAGGTGGGTAATTAATAACAATGATTGATATTTTTTGTATGGGTTTAAAAATCTACCCACCTGTTTTAGATATTTAAAATTCTCCTTTTCTAAACAACTTAAGCAGCCCTTAGATCTGCGTTTAAACCTGTTGATAAAACTTTAACTACTACACTCCCACTGGACCGTAAGTAAGATCTTTGCAGTCGGCCGGCTCGCTAAACCAAGCGCGCAAAAATATGAGTTTCGCCGTTAAAAAAATATCACTGACTCAATACTATAACAGGAATCTTAAAAATTTTTGTTTTAAAACTTTTTTAAACATTAGCTACAATTTGTACGCAGCATGTATATATAAATTTTCAATAATAAACTTTTTTCTCGATTGCCTAAAATTACGCTACTAAAAATAACAATTTTGAGTTTCGTACTATTTTAAAAATTTAACAAACAAAAAATCAGTTTCAAGTCGACGTTGTTCGAAGCGCTATTGTGTCTACTTTAATCTAAAAAAAATATAACCTGATAGCATGAATATTATTAGAGATATAGCAGTGGAGATGTTAAAAAACGTGTTTTATTGAAAACCGATTTTTTTTGGGTTTTTTCGAAATAAAAAAGTTCACGACCACTAAAAATGTCGTAAAAAGCGATTTCGTGTACACAATTACCTTATTAAAGAATCCCACTAAGTCTGGTTTGGTTCTACGCCGGTTTTTTTTTCTCGATAACTAAGCGACTTTCCTTCCAAATTTTACTCCACTAATTATAACGAGTGGTTCGGGCGGTTGCCAGAGTGCATTGGTATGAATGTCTTTTTCCAAAAATAAAAGTGTGTGGGATGAGATTTAATTTTTTTTAAGGAAGCAGATGTGTGAAAGTGTTGGAAAAAAATGTAACTAAATTTATCATAGAATTGACCATCATTTTTTAGGCAACCCATTCCCGATACTTTTATTTCCAAAATATATTTGATCAAAAATAGTTTTCACTTGGTTAACACATGGGTGCAGATCGCCTCTAATTCTAAAATGAATTAAAACTTACCTTTCCCGAGCAAGCTCCTCAACCGTAAGTTCATTCTTATCAACGAAGCTATTCCAACTCTCGTTTAGCCTCGAATCGGACTTACTTTTCTCAATTGTCCTCTGTTCCTCACTCTCCCATTTACTCTCTCCCACCACCCCACCGTTCATCGACTTATCCGAAGCTTCCGCGGCTGCTTGCTCTTGCTCCAATTCCTTCTGAACCTGTGTCATAGTGATCGGTTGGATTTTCGTCAAAATCTTCGTACATAACTCCAGACTTTTAGCTATTTCGTGGTGATTTAAATCTGATATATGTGAATTTAGTGCTTTCACTATTTTGTTGAAGAGATTCGGAAGGATGTTAGAGGAGCTTTCGACGTAGGACTCGATCGGGATGATGTCTAATAGGAAATCTGTGAGAATGCAGATTTCTAAGATGGAAGGTGTCCCGCTACCTACAGCAAAAAAGATTATTTTATTCTGTACACAATATAAAATGATATTTTTCAGTGGTATAGTCACGAAGTAGAGAAATAATACAAGAAGTCCGAATGGCCACAATTTCAGGGACAGAACTTTTGTCGACAGATGGCGCTACTTTTCAGGACGTACTCATTTAAAATGTTGCGCGGAAAGTATTATCTCTGTTTCTTGGACGTTAATAAATACAATTATTTATTAAATAGGATTATGTGATTGATAAACAAAATGAAAAGTCTATAATATATAATTGTTTCGTTTTTTTTAATGAAAATAGAATATTTTACTTTAATAATACTAGATACTCACAAATATATTTAAAAATAAACGAAATTATACGACTAAGTAAACAATCATTATCAAATTCAATTATTTATCAGTGATAAACATACAATTTCATTTTTCAGTAGTTACAATTAGAAACTTGTTGTAAAAAATGTACTTTTAATTATTCACAAATATTTATGAGGTTAATTACTTTTGATTCATTGAATAATGTTTTTCTTCTTTTGTGTGCATCCAGAAATTGCACAACATCCCATTTTAAAGTTTATCACTTAAAAATTCGAAAACAATTAAAAATTATTTTTATTTCATTAGATTATTTTTTTAGATCAATCAACCACGACGGTATGTATTTTTAAGAAGTTATAATAATAATAATAATAATAGTAACGGTATATTTTCAGTTTTATCGCCACAAATGACAAAAAAGTGTATTATTATTATCTGGGTTTATTTTTATACAGACAGGTCCAGTGTAGTAGAAACATAGGCAGGGAACTGATAATTTACTACTGTCCGCTTCGATCGATAAATATCCGCATGCATAAACGAGATTTCAGTTTGTAATATGCTTTCCGACGGGTGTGTTGTATGGTTTAAGGCGCGCTTGAAAATTACGAAAAATAAATTTATGCGGTTTAATCTGTTGAGAAAACAGTTGATACTTAATACCGTTATTTATAAATAGGGAATTAAATACCAACAGTTTTATTTATCAGTTCATTAATTGCCAAAGCAAAATAAAAAGTAAGTTCTCTACACACAAAACTCATTTCTAAAATTAAAATAGTACGCAATGAAAAAATAAATAATTATAAACTTAAAAAATACTCTAAAATGAAATTATAATAAATATTCAAACGAACATCTTTCTTGTGCAAGGCAATATCCCAAACGATCGTAAAAACCCCGTCTAACGTTCGTTAGCATATTAGGGCTGATAGTTTGAAAAGCTTATTCGATTTTTATTCAAAGTTCTTCTAAATTATTAGCCCAATCATGACCATAAACCTCATTTTTTAAATAACCCCACAAAAAGAAATCATTAGGAGCAAGGTCTGGTGATCTCGCGGGCCACAAAATGGTTCCACGTTCACTAATCAAACGGTTAGGAAACGTATTGTTCAAATATCCTTGAACAATACGTCCATTATAAGCGGGACAACCATCTTGCTGAAACCGGATATTACCAAATTTTATAAATTTGTCGATATGATTTTCCTTGGAAATACCATTTTACAATTTGAACCTTTTTACGAAGTTCGTAAACGTCCATTATTATTTTTTTTAGTGAAGAAACGAGTTTCCAAGAGAACTTTTTTTTTTTTTATCTTGGGACCGTCCACGAAGGCTGATGCCTAAGTACTAACGTACCGTGGGTGCCTTAAGTGTGGTGAGAGGGAGTTTGTTCACACGGGACTTAAATATTTGGAGATTGGGAGGAGAACGAAAAGCTTCTGCGGGCAGCAGGTTCCACAGTCTTGACACTCTAGGGATAAAGGAACGAAGAAAGCGGGAAGTTCGGGGCCTCTCTAACTGAACTGTAAAAGGATGCATAAAAGTTGCACTACGGGTTGCTCTGTTGGGAGCTGCCAGAGAAGGAATTATACTGGCCAACTCCTCTGAGCAGAAGCCGTGAAAATACCTATAGAAGAGCGACAGATCCCCTACAGCTCGACGGTGGGCAAGAGGAGGAAGCCTTTCTGTGAGCATTGGATCATTAATAAGACGAACGGCTCTTCTTTGAATGGAGTCCAGAATGATAAGTGTTGTAGGGGACGCCATTCCCCAGACATGAGAACAATATTCTAAAGAGGGTCTAATTTGAGATAGATACAGAGTGTACAGATTGGAAGAAGAGAAATATTTTCTGGCTCGGAAGAGGAATCCAAGCTTTTTTGAAACTGCCGAGGCTATGGATGTAATGTGTTTGTGCCAGTTAAGGTTATTCTCAAAAGTAACGCCGACAAGATTAAACGACTCTTTGTTAGGGATGAGCATTTGCAGACTTTTTTCGCGACAGCGAACATGACTGTGTTTTCGAGGCATTAAACTGAACAAGATTTTTGGCGCCCCACTCCAAAATAAGTTTGAGGTCTTGTGATAGAGATATCTGCATTGACCTGCGCTTGTTTTCCAAATCAGAATCACACGGTGGCTTATGAAATTGAATACTAGAGTGGAGGGTACTATCGTCAGCAAAACTATGAATGGGACTGATTTTGGAAGAGAGAAGATCGTTAATGTGTAGAAGAAACAGCGTGGGTGCCAGCACTGAGCCCTGGGGCACCCCGGCATTAATTTGGTAGAAACTGGAGGAATGACCATCTACACTAACTGATATACGTTGATTAGAAAGGAAACTGGAAAGCCAAGAACAAAACTTAGGTGGAAGAGCGTAAGAAGGAAGTTTGTTAAGAAGCCCATCATGCCAGACCTGATCGAAAGCTTTGGATATGTCAAGAGCAACGATCTGGGATTCACCAAGAAACTCAAGGGACTTGTTCTAGTTGTGTGAGACAAAGGAAAGAAGATCAGCTGTGGATCTACTGTGACGGAATCCATATTGTCTATCATGTAAGATCTTATGTTTTTCCAGATACTTTAAGATTTGGGAATTAATGAATTTTTCCATTACTTTGCAAACAACTGAAAGAAGAGATATAGGTCTATAGTTGGAAGGGAGAGTTTTGGATCCTTTTTTGGGGACAGGTTGCACACGCGCAGCTTTCCAACTCTCCGGGAAAATGCCCGTGTCGTAAGAGATTCGAAAGAGGCGAGTTAGGATGGGTGCAAGCTCGGGAGCACATTTTTTTAAGACGATTGCTGGTATGCCATCCAGCCCAGGCGATTTTTTAGTATTAAGAGATTGATCTGTTTGACTTTAAAAATTATATCGGACATTTTATGAGAAACAGGGGCAACTGTTGGAAGAGGAAGATTGATAGGAGGATCAAGCGTAGATTTGCGTATTTGCAATGCCTGCGGCTGCAAGAAAGCAAATAATATTTAAATTCAAAATTAAATCTTCAAAAACATTCAACATTTATCGCATCGTTTTTGCGAGTTTTGTTTCGCTAGTCGAGTCAGACGAATGTAAGTCAATTCGCCTAAGTGATTCCTATGTTTCTACTGCAGTGGACCTGTCTGTATAGTCAATGCTCCTTATTTGCGCTTCCTTCATTTGCGTTTTTACTATTGGCAGATTTAAAAAATGCGATACAATCCAATATTCGCGGATTTAGTCGGTACATCGGCACATACACCTTGATAAAAAGGATTCTAATAGCAATAGCTGCGGAGGACGGAGGACATTTTGGTTTAAAGGAGGACAGTCCTCCCGCCTGGAGGACGAATAAAAATGCCACCTTTTCATACTAAGGAGAATCCCATGAAGAGATAATTAGAGTTCTATTTTTAACACGTTTGCGGGATTGCCAAATTTAGTGTTGTTTTCAAGTTTTTGTAGAAATTGTAAAAAATGACCAACATTTTTGAAAAAAAGTTGTCACCTTCAAGCTTACCTATTTCGTTTACTTGGCAACGATCCCTATACTTGTACCTCTTGATGTTCTTCACAGCTTCCGCGTACAACCTCTCTATGTACGACCAAATATAGTAGCTCTGCAGCGTATTGAACAACAAATTCGCGTTTTTAATCAGTTCCTTACAGTTTTTGCTAACATACTGCTTGTTCAGAACATTGTCGTTATTTTTCAAACTGCTCAAATCGCCATTGAACGAGACGCATCTCACAGTTTGATGCTGATGCTTCTGCAAATTCAAACAAGACAAATACAACGTTCTGAAAACGTCGTACAAGATTCCGTCCAGAATCACCGGTCCGATCTGAGGTTTTTCGAACAGAGAAGTTAGCAATCGGTAAGCTTTGACGTCGAGTGGGACGTTGATGCTGGATATTTTTAGGATGTCTTTGATAGCGTCGTTCAACAGATCGTAAGCGATCGAATGAGTGTCTGTACTTGACATTTCTTCGGGTAGTTCGCCGTCCAGCTGAACCAGAGGTAGATTGTTGACCTCTGTTTCGAGAAGCCACGAGTATAAGCGTCTGAAACAAATAGATAGATAGATAGATAGATAGATATACATTTATTTGACAACGTTACATTTACATGTTTGTTGCAGGTCACAAAAGCCACCAAAGTAACATAAATAAAATTTAAAGGTGTAAGACAAAAAACGCAATACTACAAACGTTATAAATAAAAAATGATCAATAGACAATACAAAAATAGTCCATACATGAAATTTAATTCATTGGAGGCGCCTCCATATATTCCTTGACAGAATAAAAACATTTTTGTAATAAAAAAATTTTTAATTTATTTTTAAATTTTAAAAAATTTAAGTCCTGTACAGAGTTGCCAAGCTTATTGTATAGTGAAATATTCAGAGAGGTCCGTGCCGAGCTTGCGAGTCGATGCCTGGGGAGTAATAGTAAATTTGAAGATCGTGTCTCGTAGGAGTGATTGTACGACAGCTTAGTAAATTTATCTATATTTTTATGAATCTCAAGAAGTGTTTGATATATGTATATGCAAGGAAGTGGCATAATCACAAACTGTGCAAAAAAGGGTCTGCATGATTCGAGAGGGCCGATCCCCGCAATGACCCTCACGGTCCTCTTCTGAAGTTTAAAAGCCTTGTCGTGATGAGATGAATTGCCCCATAGGACAGTCCCATAACTTAACAGGGAATGGAGGTTGGCAAAATAAACCATTACCAAAATTTGCGTATCAAAAGACCTTTTTATCTGTTTCAGTAAATAAATTTGATTACTTAATTTGGCACAGAGCATATCAATGTGTGCAAACCATTTCAAACCATCGTCCACCACAAGACCCAGAAGTTTAACGTGTGCTCCCATAATAAGATTATTATTAAAACTAAAAGAAATTTTTGAGTTTTATCTGTGTTTAACTTAAGACTGTTACTGGTATACCAGTTTTGGGCCTTCGCAATAGCTTCGTCAGTGCGTTGATTAACAGGAATTTCGTCAATACCAGAGGTAATAATGGTAGAATCATCTGCGTACAATATGCTTTTATTTGGTGATAGTGCAGTGCTAAAGTCATTGATGTAAATGATGAACAATAGTGGGCCCAAAATTGAGCCTGAGGCACGCCCGAAGTTAGATAATTTTCATCAGAGAGACCACTGTGAATTGAAACGACTTGCTTTCCATTTTGCAGATAAAATTCAAGGAGGCGATGGGGTACTCCATTAACACCATAATAATTCAGCTTATCCAACAGCTTTTCTGTGGGAGACACAGTCAAAGGCTCGGCTTAGATCACACAGGCTAGCAGTCCTTAGCTCACCACGATCCAAACACTAAACTATGTCGCTCACGACTTACTTAGTAGAAAATACCAGTTATAGTGGAGCAGCTATTTCTAAATCCGTACTGCTCACTGGCCAGAATTTTAAAATTTTTAAAATACAGCGTAAGTCTGTCTTTCAGAATAGACTCTAATATTTTACCAAATATGGGCAATATCGATATAGGTCGATAATTTTCTGCTTGACTAGCATCTCCTTTTTTGAATATGGGCAGAACCTTAGCCACCTTCAGAGCATCAGGGGAAGGTTCCTTCAGAAAAACATTTATTAATTAAAATAGTCAATAAAGGAGCTAGAGTATTACAAGAGTGCTTGACAATTTTGGTATTAATTTCGTAGATGTCATAGCAATTAGAATTTTTTTAAATTGTTAATGGTATCGACAACATCGCTTTCAATTACCGGCCACAAGAAAAATGAACCATTTGGTCGAGGCAACCTGTGTAAAAATTCCAAATGAGATACTCCGTTGGGTGTTAGTGAGTTTGTAATTGTACTAGAAATAGTACAAAAAATTATTAAAGTCGTTAGCTTCAATCTCGCATTTTAAAGGTTTTCGTGATATATTACACTCTTGTTTAATTAGTTTCCCAAGAGTCCTTGGATTTATTAACAGATTTGGTAAAAAAATCTCTGTAACCTGTCAACTTGGCTTGGCTGACTTTACGTTTATAGTCGTTTTTTAAAGATTTAGAGACATTAAAGTCATTGGGTGCTCCTGAAGCGTCACAGATGACCTTAACAGCAGTCAAGGTGTCTCGCATGTCTAAGGTCATCATTAAACCAATTATAAGGTTTGAAAGATTTTCTCTTAAACTTTTTAAAGGGAAAATGTTTATTAATTAATGTGGTAAATTGTTTTAACAAAAATTCAGTTAGATTATTGGAATCGGATGTTGCATTATTAAATATCTCCCAGTCTAATTGTCGGAGAGACTCGTCAAACTTTTCTAAGTTTTTTTTACTTAAATTACGTATACTAGGAATATTAGCGTCATTCGTTTTACCGTTTTTATGAAAGACTCACCCCCCATGTTCGTTAATACATTGTTTACATCTTTCATGGGAAAAGATATTTTAAAAGAAACACTATGCTCCTGTTTATTCCATATTTGACATTTAAAATCTATTTCTGGTTTAATGTTTTTAAGATAGTTTTCCAGATCAGTAGTAGTTGTCTCCGGGTGGAACCTGTACGCATGAAGGTAACCCGATTTGGGTATTGATTGTATATTAAATTGGTTAGCAGTGCTCGGACCTGTGCCAATCAAAGGTTTTTTATTTTTGGGTTTGTTGTCGATAAAATTGTTTTTAGGCTGTTGATGTTGATGGTGCCCTCTGTTAGCAGAGTTATTAGATTGGCCTTTAGCAGTGCTAGGGTCCTGTGTACCATGGTGCTTCGGCCGGTCGAGACCTACATTTGTATTCTCCAAATTTTTAGTTTTATTGATTTGCAGTACTTCCTTTTCATTTTTTATTACATGATTTTCACTGTTTACTATTTTATTACCAGATGGTGGTGGTGATTTGTTTACATTATTTAATGGATATTCTTTATTTGAGTTGTTTTTTAAAAGTTTTATTAACTCTTCCTGTTCATCAGTCCTTTTTTCTAAGTGAATTAAGAGCCTATTTAATTGAATTACCTCTTGTTTTATTCCAGCTAGTTCTACTTTTGCTGCCACGCATGGCGGTTTGACACAACATTGGGCATCGTAAAAATCATCGTTAATTTCTTCGTTTTTACCAGCACATTGCTTGCATTGACCGAAATCAATTATAAATCTTTTTAAACTGGCACTTGATACATTTATTGGTAACTTCTTTTTAATTATAATGTCCACAAGTTCTTGCTTTTTAAGTTTATGAAGCTCGGCTTCAATACCACACCTTTCACTTTCCGCCATCTTGTTATATATAAAATAGTGCAGTACAGTTGCGAGCGAAAAATTCCGGGCATATAATTTTTCATTGTGTATTTCAGGCTTGGTGTGCATAATTTATATCACCTCTACTTTACCTAGAAATTTTTGAAGTGACAAAAAATAAATGTCAACGGATAACATATTATTTCAAGATTAATATAATATATATTTAGAACAGAATACTCTTTATTAAAATGAATAGACTGAACGAACTACAAAGAGCAAGATTGATTATGTCATTTAAAGAGGGTCGAGCCATAAGGCAAATATCCGAGAAAATTAACTTACCAAAAAGAACCGTTCAAGATTTAAAGCTAAAGTGGCAAAATAGCGGCTCCTTAAATAGATTGTGTAGTGGCAGAAAAAAAATATCAAACGAGGAACAAGATAATAGACTGGTCGCTTACTTGGAAAACCATCCATACCAAACAGCCGTGGAAGCACACAAACAGAATTTGCTGGATCTGTTTGGGTAGCAAGACGCCGCGTCAAGCAAAGATCCAATTTAAGAAGTCGTGCTGCTGTCAAGAAACCATTTTTAATGGCTGTTAACAAAGAGCAGTGAGTGGGATTTGCTTTGCAGTATTTACAGAAAGAGTTGGAGTTTTGGAGAAATTTCGTTTTTACGGATGTAAAGACCTTTCAATTTTGTTATAATGGGCGAGTTAGAGTGTGCAGACTTTAAAACACAAGATTTGAAGATTAGTTTACCCAAACAGTTAAAGCAAATGGTAGATTTTCAGTTAATGTGTGGGGATATGTGACTGCAAGAGGCCTTGGGCTTTGCCACCGCATTAATGGAAAATTTACAGGAGAAGTTTATATTGATGTTTTACAAAATATCATGCTAATCTCATTAACTAATATCTTTCCTCAGCGAACTTTATTTATTAACGAAACAACTGCCCTGTTTACACGGCAAGAAGAGTTGCTGACTGGGTGCGAGAAAACAATATAAACTTACTACATTGGCCCTTAAGGGGTCCAGATATCAATCACATATAAAATGTTTGTGGTCACGTTGTCAAAACGATGAATAAGGCCAATGATTTTCGTCCACACAATGCAAATGACCTATGAAACCAAATTAAGGAAACATGGAACATTTATAATTTGAAGCTAATTATCAACAAAACCGGCGCTGAAATAAAATATTAGTTCACTATTAACCTGGATATTTTTAGGTCTTTCTGTTGTTTTAATAGATTTGAAAACGAAATATATAATATATCTATTAAACGGTCAATGTTCAATTTTATTTAAAATTAATCTGTTCTAAATAAAGGGTATTCCAATAAGAGGTTTCGAATGTTTTTATTTGCTACTCTTCTAATTTATTTATTTTTTTTTTTTTTTTTGTAATTCGGATTTTATTGCATTGTGGAATTCAGTACAATTTTAACAATGGAGCGCTACACTGTCGAAGAACGTGTTTACATTATAAAAACGTATTTTCCAAATGGGTCTTCTGTGAGAGCCACATATCGGCGAATTCGGGATTACTTTGGTGTACACAATCGTCCCTCAGAAGCAACTATTCGCAAAATAGTGCATAAATTTGAAACTACCGGATCTGTGCAAGATATTAAAACAAAAATACGGAAACGTCCAGCTCGTTCCGTTGAGAATATTCAGGCTGTTCGGGAAAGTGTGGCTGAAAATCCACAAATGTCTGTTGAAAGACGTTCACAACATTTGGGCATCGGCAGAACTTCAACGTGGCGAATTTTGAAAAAAGATTTAGGTCTGCATCCTTATAAAATTCAAATTACTCAGAAGTTAAAGCCACAGGATCATGGACAACGTCGTGCTTTTAGCAATTGGATCCTACAGAGGAAGGCAGAGGACAATAATTTTTGCAATAAAATCATTTTTAGTGACGAGGCTCACTTCCATTTAAACGGTTACGTAAATAAACAAAATTGTCGTATCTGGGGCAATAAAAGTCCTAGACAGATTCGCGAAAAGCCAATGCATGCCCAACGTGTAACAGTTTGGTGCGGTTTTTGGGCTGGGGGTATAATTGGTCCGTATTTCTTTGAAAATGAAGACGAACAAGCTGTTACAGTAAACGGAGAGCGATACCGAACGATGATTGATGTTTTTTTATGGGATGAGATAATGGAGATGGATGTAGACAATATTTGGTTCCAACAAGATGGGGCGACATGCCATACAGCACCAGAAACATTGGATTTATTGCGTACATTGTTTGAAAGAAGGATTATCTCAAGGAACGGGGACGTAAATTGGCCACGAAGATCTTGCGACTTGACGCCGCTAGATTATTTTTTGTGGGGCTATGTGAAAAGCAAAGCTTACAAAAACAATCCCCTAACCATTCAAAAATTGAAACAAGAATATAACTCCAAAAATGTGATTAAAAGTAATGGAAAATTTCAACAAAAGAATTGTGTGCTGTCAGAGAAGTCGTGGTAATCATTTAGCAGATATTGTATTGCACGTATAATTGTACACTGTTCAGCTACGCAGTGCCATAAATAAACTTCAAATATGTTATAAAACTTTCATTTTATTTGTTACCAACATTCGAAACCTCTTATTGGAACACCCTTTACATTATATTAATCTTGATATTATATGTTATCCGTTGGCAGTTATTTAGTAATTACTTTGCTTCTTGGTAAAATTAAAAAAATAACGTTTTTTACCAGTTTTGCTGAAGACCTAAAAGGTAAAAACCCAGTTTACGCAATTCCGAAAATATGACAGAAAATGCTAACCTAAGTGGCCGGACTTTTTCGCCCACAACTGTACCTAACAAGCGGAAAGTACATGGTGTGCCGTTTTCCACACTTTATTAAGATATTTTCGTAATTGTTAGTGTTATCAAAAAGTAATATTAGGTGTCATGTGCTATTTTTGGGTCAGAAGTGGTAAAATCAAAATTTGAAAATTTTTGCTCGCATATGGGGGAAAATCGAAAAATTTTCAATTTCAAAATGAGCCTAGATTTTCTTGGTGAAAAGAAATACAAAAAAATGTTTCCTTACAAAAGTGTCTTTATAATAATTATTGTTCAATAATCTGTCGTTTGCAGAATTAGTATACGGAGTCAAGTAAAAAACTTATCGGACTTAACCTATTTTTTAAAAATTATTACTTTAAACCACAGTAGGGTATGAAACCAAAACTATATCATACAAACAAAACTATGCTGACATTGTAGCTGGAAAGACATTACACAATATATTTTAACAAATAGTAAAGGAAATAGCTGGCACAGAAAGAAAGAAAAGAAAACTAAAAACTATAGAAAGTTTGAAAACGAAATAGAAAATTAAGTGTCGCCTTATAGTAAGTAAAGCCCGGCTCGTTCACAAGTCAAATCAAGATTGGGATGAACATCTTTTATCTTCGTCTGTTCCATGCCATCTGCGCCGAACTCGCCCATCTCTCTCCAACAAAAATAGATTTTTATACGGGCCGGGATTCCCTTGACTAGTACCAGTATGAATTGTTATACTTTTTCCTATTTTAGTTTATTAGAAAATATTTCTTAATAACAAACAGACCTAGTAAACTTTTAAAAATCAATATCTTTTTAATAAAACGATCAAAAATTTGGGTTTTTTAAATCTTTCTTATATTCTATATTGCATTAGTTTTAAAAAAACATATTGTAAGAGATATTTCAAAATACATGACAGATATCGACAATTTGATTGTAACCTGTCGTTTCACAAACGATAAAAAAATCTTTTTTTTTTAATTAAATTAAAGACACTTTTGATTAACTTTATATTTCAATTTCATTTAGTTCTTAAGTAAAGCCGTTTTACGAACTACCTTAAAGAAAATTTCTGGAATAAATCATTGTCAAAGTAATACAATTTATAAAAAATGGGTAAGAAAATGCATTTAGAGAAACTTTTTCCTTTAACTTTTTTGATATTTTCAGAAATAATCCAACTTTTGGATTTTTTTAAAATTAAAATTTGACAGATAACATGAATCATGTGACTACTTCTTTTTTCATTATTTTTCAGCTCGATTGAAGCAGAAATTGATACCAAAGTCAAATTTTGAATAAAACTATTAATAAAAAAATCATATGATGCGGACTTTACTGATCACCCTGTATATATTTCTTTTTTCTTTTTAATCTTACACAAATATATGTAAGTCTTTATTCCACAAAGGATTTGCTACAATAATAAATAATTAAATTGTGTCAGACTTAATCCTCGACGAGAGCAATTTATTTTATTACTCATTTGTGTTTACCCTCTCATCACTAATTAGGTTAAATATTTTATCTTTCTCTAGGCTGATAAAATATCTTATCTCGAAGAAAATCCCACATCCTAAAACGTCATATACACATGTTTTATTAAAATAATTATTCGTAAATAAGGAAACCACGGATTGTAATTTAAAGTTAATAACCTAAAAGGAACGAATTATATCTATTTATATACCCTATTAATAACACCAATAGACCTATTGATTATGTAGTATATAATTTTTCAGTTTTTTAATTTTACCTAAAATTCCATGTGATTTTTGTACACATACGTAAACAAAATAGTTGTTTAAAATTTTCTTATCGAAATATCACACGTCACTAAAAGTTTGATTTTTAATGCATGCTGTCAGTGTCTAAAATATCATTTTATGACACTGGTGTAAAAAGTAATTACTTTTAACACATATAAGAAATTACAGAAACGCAATACTTAGATCAAAATACATTATTTATTCAATTACTAAAAATACAATTAGAATAAGAAACTCCATGGCCAATCTCATTGGTAGGTGTTACACAATTTACTTTGGTAAGAAACTACACCAAAAATTGCGGCTATTTTTTGCATAAGATAGATATATTTCATCCAGGACTTCTGCGAGAAATTTGTCGATTTGTTCTCTTGTCAATATTTTAGACTTTTTCGGTCGATATCCTGCACCCTTTCCCTTTAAAATGGCAACTAGCTTGGGTAATATACCCTTATATCCTGATTATTTTGTTTATTATCGCCTTTAACATGGAGTAATTTGACCAGAGCGTCGACAATTTCCATATTTTGGACTTTTCTTCAAAGTACGCAAGGAGCACTTTTTCACTGTCATTCTTGCCACTACCATTGTTCTGATCACACCGTTTAAAGAAACGATCGTATGTGAATAGGCGTTTTTCATGATTTTTTATTAGCTTATTGCAAAGCCACATGAAAATAAAGGCCAAAAATATTTTTTCCCGATTTTTTTGGCCTCCGGAAACGCCTTAAAAATTAATTTTAAGTTTGAATTTTGTAGGCCCGTGACGTCACGGCCCTAAATTTTCTATTGGTGGAATTTCTGCTTTGTTGTCAGCTTTTTGTTATTCGATACGCCTGTCATCAAATATCGATATGCGCAACATCTACAAAGTTGGCGTTTCCTGTCAATTGTCATATTGTCAATGTCAACCTCTATAACCTGTAACCTCTAATATTTATTAATAATTTCTAATTTGTAAATAGTGTGTGTTCTTTCCAAATATTCCAATTTATTACTATAGTTATTATTATCGCCAAACTTTCCTTGATATGAACCCTTTTTACGAGTAAATTTCCGTTATTTTATTCAAAATGAAAAAAAGTGTATTAGTATTGTTATTATTTGCGAAACCAGAAGCCGGCCGAGTTTAGGATCTTCAAAAATATTATTTTCTTTCCAAAACAAGACGATAGGAGAAAAGCCTGGTGTGCTGTTGTAGGTATTAAGAAAATGCCCAAAGGACATGCCTATTATTGTTGTGAAAACCATTTTGATGTAAGTTTTTATGTTTTATTCCAATTGAAACTATTTAGGTAGTCTGGCTGTGTTTTAGTGTAAAGTCTAAAAAGCATTTCGCATTTTAGCATTTCGTTAAACTCGATACGATTGTCGATATCGATAGTTCCTAAACAGACTTGGCATCCATGTTGAATTTGATTGGTTAGGGGCGTGGCGGGCTATTTAAATTACAATGATAATTAAACCTTAAATAGAAAAGTAAGGGGTTTGTATTTTCTCGTGTTATTTAGCAGGTTTTGCTTAATTGTGTTTCTACTTTTAATTTTTACACAAACATTATCAATATCAATTGAGTGAAAATACCCTATTCGTATTATTGCTTTGACTTACTAGGCAATAACCCAAAAATAGCTTTATTGGCAGCTTCTTCGATTTTCACCGGAAGAAATTCATTTTCTTGATCATTTTCCATCGAACCATAATTCGCGATCCTGTAACGTTACTTGTCAAGAAAGACAAATCAACAAATTCGATTTTTTTTTACCTTAGCAACTTATTTCATAGATAAATTAAAAAAAATTAGATTTTAAAAATAATAATAAAAATGTCAACGATAAAAAAATCATCCCCCACTTCCTTCTCACAAAAAAATAGTTATTTTCCTAATAAGTGCGCAAAGTGATACTTTTCCGCACGCCAAAGCAGTTAGACGAACTTTGCGCACGCAAGTAGAAAAACTCACTTTTAGTACTTATATTATAAATAACTATTTGACAAACATGTTAAAAAACCAAGCAAAAAAAATGTTGATTTTATTTTCCCACTTTTTCCCATAACTTTTTTCCAAGTGAATTTAGGTATAATTATTGTTTTACAAAATAAGAAGCTGTATAAAACGGCTTTGATAAAAATCTTAAGGATTTGTAGTAACCGAGATATGATTTTTCAAATTTGTCTACTTTTATGTTTTTTTATAATTTTTAATGTTTTTACTTACCTATTTAAGGACATATCCCTCCTTAAAATAGTAGTTAAAGCTGCAGTAACCAACCGAACCATATCAGCATAAAGAAGTTGCTTGTTCTGCATTGGAAAACAGACCATAAGCAGGTCGAGCGCTGATCGCTGCACGAGGACGCTGGAATCTTGGACGGCCGCGCATAGACCCGAAACCTACAATAAAAAGTACGTTTCACAAAAACAAATGGTTTTTTTAGCAATCATACCTTACGAATAGAATTAATTCCAAGAAACTTTGAAGGTTTATGGAAGGCCAATGCTCTAGAACAAAATTGTCCAGGGGATGCCCTGGATTTTGCGCAATGTACAGTAGGTCAGGTTCGGACTTTCATAATTCTTTATTACCATGTATAAAGTTGACATTATTAAATGTCAAATTCAAACTAACTAAACTTTCACTGTTTTCTTAAATTTTTTGCACAACACTGTTGGTTATTAATCGAAACTATTATAGAATATTTAAAATTATTGTGTACAAGATAGTGTAAATGAGTTTAATTTAATTATTATATTTAAGGATCGATATCTGGAAAATAAAACGTTGTCAAAAAAAAAACCTTACTGATTCAGTATCAAACAAAGTCTCCATATGCAAAAAATTATCGAAATCCGCGAGGGTCAAGAAAAGTAAAAGCTTACCATAATTTAGTATGGTTGTTTGCGTTTTAGGCTCATACAATATTTTATAAATTTATAATTTGTATGCAGGTAACATAAACAAATTTAACAACAAGTATATAATTTTTTACAAAACCATTTTTTATTTTTTAATCTTGGGACAGTCCACCAAGGCTGAGGAGGCTTCATTACTAACGTACCGTGGGTATCTTAAGCGTGGTAAGAGGACGTTTATTCACACAAGACTTAAATATTTAGAAATTTGGGAGATGTCAGAGAAATTATACTTAAAACTCCTCGGGGCAGAAGCAAAGAATATAAACCTCAATAAGAAGCGACATTATTCGAAGTCCCAAAATTTTTAGGAGGGGGCTAAGCTGTTTAACTGTCAACCCGCTGCCGGCAGTCCGGGATTACATGTTTCGTTTAGTGCTTTGAGTTTTATGTGCTGTTTCATTCGTTTCGTTCAGTTTTGTGGATATCTTTAAAAAAAATGTGCATAGTAATTGTGATACTTGTAAAAATTATAGATCAAAATGCGAATCTGTAGATGTTAATTCTTTGTTAACAACTAACCACAACAATTAATGTTCGTCCCGGATTTGTTTATTAAATACGTTTATGATTTGGAACATGCTTTTAAAACTAAGTTTGAAGACATTTGTATAAAACAGGAAGTTTCACATAAACTCTTAAATGAAATGGAAGGAATAGAATTTACCATCCATGCAATGATTTCCCAAAAATGTACTTATAAAATTATTTATTAGGCTTAAAATATTTTATACGATGAAATATACCAATCGTGATCTAAAGTACCAGTCAAAAGATAAAAAAACTAAAAAAATTTATAAAATCAATTTATAGTCACGGTAAAAAGTCAATGTAACTTTCAGATTTTGTCATTTCAATAAACTGTTTGCCTACTTTTTTTTAAAAGTCACAATTTTTCATCTCACCTTGAACATTCAAGCTCTAGGCTTGGCATTTAGCCTTTAAAAAAATAAAATTGTTTATTTAGTGATGTTTTGAGCCACCTTGATTATCAAGTTCTTCCACTCTATTCTTTCCAAAATATCTACTGAGATTTTTTCTAAATCATAAATTTAAATTTTTAATTTAATGGGGAACCCTCTTTTTATTAAAGCATGCTGTACATTGTATATTAATATATTCTTACTAAGAAATTTTGTTGTTGTTACTTACAATATAGAAATGCTAAATTATATGTTTTTGTAATAAAAAAAATTAAAGTACATTGTAGTGTTTTTTTACAGTAAAAATGAAAGGATATACATTTATAGTAAAGGTAAGTATTAAGGTGTATAGGTACCGTTTTACAAAAAAAAAAACATCCCTCCACTAAATTTTTGACCCCAGAAACCCAAAGAATTACATACCTTAAAACTTTTTTCTCTTTTTCTTTGAAGCGGAAGCAAAAAACTGTACACTATTCGTTTTTTTTTCCAAAATGTTATACAGTCAAATTATTTTGACGTAAAATGGATTACAAAATTTAATTCTGCATAGGTACTCGAAGCCTCAAAAACCATATATTAACACTTACTTATTCTTTTTTTACAATTTTTAAAATAAAATTTCTTATAATTATTTTTCCATATGTTCAGGAAAAATTACATAATATTAATTTTTTAAGAAACATTGCAACATTTAATTCCCTGTAAACATCGCTTTGCCCAAAACTAATTTTTCTCAAAAAAAATCTAATCTTTTAAGAATAACCAACCCTAAAAAGACTGCAAAAAAATCCTTAAAGGGACATTTTCCAGGACTGCAAGTATAGTTATACATAAAATTTTTTCCCGTGAAACTGAATTTTTCCGTTAATCTTTCTCTCATTAAAGCTGTTTAGGCATTCCGTCTACACGGGACTTCAGAAATTTGTTTCCCATATAACCAGTGCTATTGGAAACTTTATGTCGCTTTTTATTGAGGTTTATATTCTTTGGCAGAAGCCGTGAAAATACCTTTGAAAATGCGATATATCCCCTACAGCCCGTCGGTGGGTAAGAGAAGGGAATTTCTCTGTAAGCGTGGCATCATTAATGAGACGAACGACCCTTTTTTAATGGAATCAAGGATGGTAAGTGTTGTAGCAAAACGCCATTCCCCAGAAATAAAAACAATATTCTAAAAATGGTCTGATTTGGCATACATACAGAGTATACAGATTAGATGGAGAGAAATACTTCTTGGTACTTTAATATTTATTGCCACCCTTTTCTAATTTTATTTAAATCGTCAATTTCTTATATTAATTAAATGAATCCTGTTGTTAATAAAAATGAATACAAAATTATTTTTAATAAAATGTATGAAACACTTTTAAAAATTAACCAATAAATAGGATTTCCCATTAAGATAATGGTAATTTATGTATTATCTCTTTCGTTTTAATTTAAATTATTTTCTTCTTTCTCCTTTTTTTTACCATTTTTTGGGGAAAAAAAGAAATACCCCAAAGGGGGGTTTTGGTGGCTTTATTTCGTATTTTAATTTTTAAGTCTTAATTTTTTTTAAATCAGAAGTAATTATTTTTATTATATTATAAATGAATTAAAAACATTAGTTATCATAATTCTTTGTTACAATCACAACAGTAATTTGCGTCGTCTCCTCGCTTC